>LSSL01001493.1:2412-15836 GCA_001953115.1 Smittium mucronatum
AAAAAAAAAAAAAAAAGACATACAAGTATATATAAGAACATGTGGGATGAGGTGGGGGAGGAGAGTGAAGAAAGCGAAGTCTAGGTTAGATTGGAATAAAGGAGTGAAGTTTATTCTATTTTAAATACGATTGGCGGAGTTTTGATTATAGTTGCCATTATCAGCCTGATCCATTGGATATCCCTCTATGATGTGGGGAAAAGGTAGCAAGAATAGAAAAGATATTAGAATGGGTATACTAAACCAGATTTGAGTTTTATCAATGGACTAAATTGGATAATTAGACTAAATTCATAAATAATTAAAATATATTTATGTTAGATATGTTGGATTGATTAACATTTGAAGAGAAAAAATATATCCTCAATATTTTTAATAGTGAAAAGATGTCCAAAGATAATATAAAGAAAGGAAATAAAATGTGAATGAATTTACCTGCATACCGCATGTCCATTCTAAGATCATTGGGATACCGGGCCGACACTACATAATTGTTATTATGCATTTGGGGATAAGGAATTCGATCACCAAAGGGATTGTAATCATTGTTTTGAATCTGGTTGTTGGCGGTAGGAGATTGATACATGTAACCACGGCTTTGCTGGTTGACTACATTTTGATTGACACTTCGTTGGTTAAAGTCAAGATTAGATTGTTGGCCTTGAAGCATTGGTAGCTGGTGCGAGACATTATCGAGAGAATTTGCAAGTAGTGACGAAACGTTCTGACCGTCTTGGGGACCAATATTTGAGCCTTGATGCTGCTGCTGTTGTTGTTGCTGCTGTTGCTGTGACGAAGGCTGTAGGATATTACCAAACCCAATAGAGTTCGATTGAGAGGATGAGAATTTGTCATCAAGTCTAGAGTCGTGCATTTGACTATTGCTGTTACTGTTGTGAATTTGGCTTAATGGCTGGCGCGACTCTTGATTTTGGGTGAGACCACCGGGGGTACCAGTAGATTGATTGACGTGACCAGAATTAGCTGAAGGCGAGTGGTTGTTGGTGGAGGGCATACCTGGTTGAGAAGCTATACGCTGGATACTATCAATACCAGACCGCCGACTAGCGGAGTTAGATATTGGAGGGGGAGGGGGCAGAACAGGGACCCATTCAACTGGGGGTCTGGAAATAGGAGGTAGAGGAGGTACAGAAAGACCGAGCTGATTTATGTGGTGTGTTAAACTTTCTACACGAACGCGAAGAACCTGATTTTCATCCGCTAGTTGGTGAACAACATGCTGAAGCTCTTCAAACTGGGTTGCTCTCCATTCGAGATCTTTAACATACTGATCACGACGCTGGCGGAAAGCACGTTGTGCAGCACGGTTTCTCTCAGCCTTGGCAGCAAGCTCTTCAGGAGTATTTGAATGCTTGGGACGGGGTCTTTGGCGGGATCTATTCCTACCCTCGTAATCTGAGCGTGAAGAAGGAGTCTTCGGGATGCTGTCATTGTTAGTTGAATCTATATTTCTGGATTGCTGGCCAATCCTATTCTGGCTAATAAATGGGGAGTTTTCCATATTTACTATATTCATAGTATCGTTGTTTACTTCAGACCCCTGGTTCATTTCAAAGTGTAATGTACACTTTATAATTGAATTGAGTACAGGAAGCCACTACTTTTTGGGGGATGGATGGGGTGTATGTGGAAAAGGCTCGCAGAAAAAAACGGAAGTCAAAGATATGCGAGGTAATTATCCTTCTTAGTGGTGGGTAAGTATTAATACAGATATAATGCTAAATTGAAACTTTTTGGTAAAGGGTGATAAAAAGTATTGAAGATGTTTAGGCGCGGGTTAATTGATTGATAAATTGCAAAAGACCTCAATTCCAGCACTGACTTGCGGTAGAAGACAATAATTGGAAGTGAAGGGAAAGGTAAAATCAGACTAAAAGTCCAAGAGCAATAAACAATTAATAGCAAACACTGTATATAAAAAGCAGGATCTGTAAAATTGGAATTTTGAATGAAGAGGCCTTTTTCCTAGAAATTTATTCAATAGAAATAGCCCCAAGAGTTAATGGGTATAATACTATGGGGGAGTTGGGAAATTACAAAAGGAGACACTTGTAAATTGAACTGGGTATACGAGGGACAATTAATAAAACCTAGCAAAAATCCGGTAATGAAAGGATTTGCGAGTTTGATAATGTAAGAGAAGACGTAATTTAATAAAAAAATCAATGGAAAATAATAAAAGTTAATAAAAAGAGGATAATTGAAGAAATATAGATAGTGGACGTGGAGATAAAAGAAATGATATAAATATCAGAATTTGTAAGGTATTTTATGGAATACCGAAGGAATGAACTAATAATTGCAAGTAATTTGTCAAGAGGTACAAATTATAAAAAAGGGAATTATTAGACAAGCAGTAATTAAATTTGTAAAAGAAGAGTTTTGGAATTAGAGATGGGACGAAAGTATCCTCTAATTGAAAATTTGGGATTATAAAACGGATTTTAGTCACAAAGAAAAGTGGGTTTATTTAAAGATTTGTAAAATAATAATTTCTTATGAGAAAAGGGGAAGGGGCAGATTACTAAACTCCAAATGGCGGTTTTTTGATTATATATATGCATAAGGGGGAGCAGTCCATAGCGTAAAGTACATGTATATTTGTGCAACCTTGCTTTTTCTAAAGTATCTCTTCTTTTCAATTCTCCATTTGGCAATATTCGACTCTTGTTTCGGATGATCTTTGACCTATCCTTTACAAACCCTTAAAATTGTCAATATTTTAGTAAAAAAATATGTGCAAACTTTTAATAGAAAACACGAATTGATTACGATAAATCTGTTGGGAAGATTACTGGACGTTCGTTCGCTTATTTACACTAAAAAGAAATAATGTGAAAAAATCAATGGACGAAATCGAAGAAATATTAAAAGACCGTGAAAATAGCTTAGTTTGGTATTTGTTTTACGTAAACGAAAAACAATACGGCATTTGTTAAAGAAATAAATTTATATAAAAAAGTAAGAGCAAACAGCAAATATTGGCCAGTGTATTGGCCTCTAGAATTTGACCCCTGGGTGTTCATTAGCTACTTACCATATAGACCAGCATGAAGATTTGTGTGTCGGGAATAAGAACACCTTAGCAGTTTATAAAATAGGTGTAAATTATCAAATGCAAATTTATTTAAAGTTTGGTTTCACAAATTCTATGCCAACTGCCTTTGTGCAGTCCAATAAACATGATTTATTTACCTCCCATTAATAATTTAAATAAAATTAACCTGACCGAATTATGTAGGATCTACATTTGGGTGAAAAACTACGAGCAGAAATATATCAAAAAAAAACTTCTGAGCCCAAAACACAAACTCAACAGTTTTATTTCGTAGCAAACTGTAGGCTATTATTTGGCATGAATGTGTATTTCCCTTGCAATGACATACAAGGGTATTGAGCCCAATAAGGAAATGCAGCCTATGTTTGTAGCAATTGGCAGTATTAATTACAAATACAGAATTGTTTGCCGAGATATAATCCAGCGTCTTTTACAAAAAAAACGACCCATGATCAACTTTCCATTGGAGATTTTGTTTGATTATTAAAATCCAATAATTTATTTTCGTTTATCGTATCTCTTGCCACCTTAAGTCCAATGATTAATTAACCTACGGCTAATTATTAAAATTTGTTTAAAGCACAAATGATTATTCTTCCAGTAAAATCTTTTTTCTAAAGAACGAATCGATTATTCGACCAACATTTATTTATTTCGGAAATTTCATTGATAAGTTTACAAATAGTGCTTTTATCTACCTGGAACAATGTGGCTAATCAGCTACCAATAAATTAGCATATTCTAGTACCCATTGATTATCAACCAACAAATATCTAATTCTTATATTAAATAAAGACAGATGATATTGAGAAGGGGTTGGGTAATTAAGAAAATCCAATTGATTCAGAAAATGATATATCCAGGGTAATGCAAATGGTTAGACCTTAGTGAAATGAAGATTAGATATACAGACCGGGGAATCAAATCAACTGTTATCATTTATCTCGATTCAGAAGATATTCTCGTAAGAATTTCGTTTGTTGGATCAGCGTATCTTTTTTGCTTTTTTCGAAACAAATTAGGTGAAAAAAATGCAGGGAATATGTAGTGTGAATGTGATTTATAAGGGCCAAGCCTATTTGCTAAGACGTTGTGTAATTTGAGCTAGAATTAAATACTTTTGTAGTACAAATATATAACATTCCGTTATTTTTCTCTATAAAACTAATGTGGTTTTCCTTTTGGTGATATCGTTTCCCCAAAGGAAAAAGAGAAAAAACATATATCAACAAAATCTTTACATGTGACAATAATAGGACTTGACTATTATTGTTTATTTCTAAATCGTTATATCCTAATCAGATCATAGTATTAAAAAACAAGGGGTATATGTGGTTCAAAACCGATAGCCCTTATTCGCGTCTAGTGGTTCCAGCGATCAACTTGGAAACACCCTCATCTACCATCACGTACTCCTTTTCTGCAAAAGGATATAGCAACTTCGGATCTTAGATAAAGCCCCATTGGCCATAACCCCTAAAAGACAAACATTCTTCTAAAGTCCCAAAAGGGTCTTTATTCTAATCACATTCAGGCCAATGGATTTCATTAACTCCTTTCTTTTTTTGGAAGGATGTGAGGCTTTATTGGATTAAATAAAATTCTTAATAAATATACGATATTAATAGGGCTTTTACCTTTATATTAAAATTTTAATTCAATGATATTATTCCATCAGCCTTAGGCGGGACAAAATATTCAGGAAATTCCATTAAATCCTAACATTGCCTATATTTCGAAAATAATATTAGAATTATGATCAAAAGGTGCATTAAATTTGATATACTCACCAACAATTAGCCAAACAAAAAACTGTTATTTATCGATTTATAACATAGTTATTTATGCGCTCCGGAATTATCAACTTGGTCGAAAATATAAACGTGATTAAACTTCCCTGCCTATACGCCTAAGGCTTGAATCCATTTGTTTTGTAAGAATTTTCTATAAGCAAATGGAAATCATTGAATTTAGCAAATAAAAAAACAACATATGCTTGGACCCTGAAAAAACTAATAAATCTATGTTAGACCTTTTAGCCCTTTCAGAGCCGATGGTACAAAAAATGGCATTCACTTTTTGGTCAATACCTTCATTAGACTAATTTTATTTGTAATATTATTGGATAAAACAATAAGTTTGGCCAATTGAAATTACTGATTTAAACAAATAGGAGTGAGGTTTGAGTTTGGTCACGGAAATGGTTAAGGGCTTTAAACGCAAATTTGAAATAAAGAGCTCAACGCATTTGATGTCTTATCCGCAATCTTTGAAATCTTTGGCATTAACCTATGACCTGAATCATAATTGATTTTCTATATTTATCACTATTTTAAGTCCTAATATATACGCTTACCATTTTCTACCCCTGAAAATACACTTAGATAACGTAATTTATGGCCTTCTGGCTAAACTCGAAACAATTGAAATATGGCTCTAGTATTTTTATACGCCTACCAACAAACATATTCATCGCTAACCTAAAGCACCCTTTCTTCCTCCCCACAATTTTCTAACCCTTAAGAAAAAGTTGAAATGCTACGTGTTTTTCAGTGAAAATAGAAAGGAATATAGTTCCATTCCTTGTTATAGAAACAGACGAATTTTAATAATTGCGTATTTTTTATGTTTAGAAATATCTGGAAGTTAGCCAATTGTGCACTCGGGCCTTAAAAAGTATATTCATCTTTTCGGATATATTTACAATTAATTATTTCTAAATAAAAAATTCTGAAAATAGATGCACAGAAAAATTTTGGATTTGTTTTATTTTGTTTCTTTTTTTTTT
This sequence comes from Smittium mucronatum, assembly GCA_001953115.1. Taxonomy (NCBI): domain Eukaryota; kingdom Fungi; phylum Kickxellomycota; class Harpellomycetes; order Harpellales; family Legeriomycetaceae; genus Smittium; species Smittium mucronatum. The sequence continues at coordinate 8,280 of LSSL01001493.1, forward strand.
GTGTATAGACGTTTTTTTTACCAATACTTTCGCGTATTATAATCACTGGATTTCCAAATAAATACAAAGTAGTAAACACAAACGTTTTTTTAATTATTTCCAATTTAAAAATATCCACATGTATTTTATTTAGTAGCATAGATTCAGAATTAATAATCTCAAGGCTTAACAAGTAGCTAAAAATATTACTAATATTGACATTTAATTAGTAATCCGATTTCTTTACTTTCATTCAGATATTTTATTAGTAATATTTATCCTTTGGTCTTCAGGGCCAACTTTAATAAAAGTATCACTAATTTTTCCTCCGACAAATATTCGACTATTTTCAGGTTTATAATTGGATGAGTGTTTCATAAATAATCCAGATAAAATTTGACCATAAAAGCTAAATGAGAAATATGGGAGGTCCTTTATTGAGACCGGACTTTTTTTTACTTTTTAAATAGCTGGATATATTCATGTAATAACCAATTAAGAATGAACCCTTAAATTTAATAGTGAGTATTGAAAACCCATACTTTACAGGTTATTTCTTTACTGTTTTGCCAATGACAATAGTATTTTGAGATTAAAGCTTGTTAATTATCCAATAATATTAAATACAACAAAATAGCCTTATTTACAAATTAGAAAAAAGTCGAAATTTATAGGTAAGTTTCTGCTTTGAATCAGAACCTCCCAAAATCAATCTTTTGGACCCTGAAAGGACCGGTCTTTGTGTTTTTAAATCTGCTAAGGACTTCTATCCTCTATATATTATTTAATTTAATCTAATTACGACAATTTCAGTTAATATCCAATAAATGATGTTTATTTAGAATTTTATTGAAGTAAAATATGTTGCCATTTTATGTACCCTCAATTCAGAAAGACTTGAAAGTACCAAAACAAAGTTGGCCACTCCCATCTGATATATGTTAAAGCTCTCTAGTTGTTAGTTTTGCATTAATAATCGCCGAGTAAAAATACCTTTTTCTAAATATGCCAACTCATGCCAAATTAAATTATTTATGAACATTATAAATCATTTTTTCAAAGCTGTTGAAAATATACCCTCCGGCTTTACACTACCTGATATTCAAACTATTCACTTTTTACGCTTTTGGTTTGTTAGCAAATATTTATTTTTCTATTTATAGAATAACCCGCACATTTTTTTGAACGCGTTCAAATCTCATTACCTATTTTCGCTTTTCCAATCAAATATACCCCTTATCTTTGACGCGACTTTTATATCATCGCGCTAAATGTGACCACTTAGCGCGCTTTACCTGTTTATTTGAATCTGAATAGCATAAAATGCATGAACCCTTCTTTATTTCTTGTTGGATGAAACTATTTACCTTCCTTGAAAATCCTAGTGCACTATTGCTGCGATTTCTTACGCGACAAACGCGTATATTTTGGCTAATATCATTCTAACTTGTATTTTAGCTCTTATATCGATCGAGGTAAAAAAAAGCATTTTGGGACGATCGATACGATATTCCTTTATTTTGCTTACTCTTGAAATCGTCTTTTCTTAATTAATAGAAATCTTTTGGATTAAAGCATCTCGTTACACGAAAAATCTGTGCAATAAAACACAAACCTGTAACAAAATTCCAAATTTATTTCTTTTAACTTAACCCCCTCTTTCTCACAAAAAAATTGTTTTTTTTTTCATTACATAAAAATTGTTTTCATAACAACAAATCCGCTACACAAACCTCTGCTGCTAGATCTGATAAGTGCGCTTTTACTTGTTCCTATTTTCTTTGATGGATTTACGTGTAAAAACCTTAAACTCAATTTTTTTTTTTAAAAAAAAAAAAGCACGTTTTCGATACCTATACTTTGAAACTTTGTTTTGTATCAGACATTAAGCTTTTGTTCCTATTTTGGAATACTCGCAAGTTGTTGGGTAGAATATGTCCTCCACCACCCTCTTTCTGGGAAATAAAAAACATTTTGGTCTAAAATTAGATCTAGTGAAACGTCTCCCCCCATCTTTTAATATTGCAATTATAGAAATAAAGTATCACCTACTCCATTAGCGCGCATATTTTTTTTTACTATAGACTTCACTCACACAAATGATCTCCGAAACCAGATTTTATAACTATTTCTAAATCCCTCGAGTATTAGAGACAAACTGAGTTCATTTCTCACCCTCCACTAAACCTTTTTTTTTTGTCATTGGCTGTATACGTTTTATTGATAAAGGGTAGATGTAAAGGTGCGCTGAAAGTAGTAACAATCTAGAAGAAATATTTGTGACCTTTTAATTAAATTGCAGTGAAAGCGATATGTCTTCACTCTACCAATTTGGATATCTTTTTTTGCCAACCGTGTTTTGAAATAAACGAATCCCTGTGAATTATTTACCTGAGTTTCTATTCATCTCCTCTTATTTAGTTACTGAAAAGCATTACTGCTTATAAATGTATATTGTGCGTTTAACGAAAAATTTCTACTTGCATATATCTTTTAGGCATTTGATAATTGAGTAATTATATTTAAACTCTTTGGTATTGATTTATTTATGAATAAAACATAATTGTAGCTAGAAAAATAAAATAAATATCATCATTTTCCCTTCAAACAATTTCATCCTAATTTGATCTTGTTAATCAACTGATATTGACCCCATATTTAAATTTGAATATAAGCCCAAACTCTTTTTATTTATTTTTTGGTATGGTTGGTTCTTATTCTACGTTAAGATAGTAATTATCTACTGAAGGTTTAATGGATTTTCGCTTTGTCCCGAAGACGAAAAATAAAACGAATAAACATAAAATAATCAAACACATACAAATGGTGTTCCTTTGCTGCTATTAGTCTTTAGAGATATCATATAGCTTAATACTTTCCCATTAGATAAAACTTATAAAAATCTAATGGCTTTTATTTCCTAAATTATTATTATTTTGTAAAAACTTGGCAGTATCTAAATCACAGTACTTTAAATTAGTTGACTAATAAATAAAATTATCAAAACCCCCCCCCCTCCATTTCTAAAAGATCAACATCTTGTAGTTTATTCTTATATAATTGATGCTTTTTCTGTGACGTAACAAAGGATTTTGTGATTACTGCAGCTTCCTACTGCATAAACATATTACTAAATATTCCTCCATATGGTTTATAGAATAAACTTACTGTATCATGGTGATGATGAAGTTTACTCGTTACAAATAAATACATTTGTCAATTACATCTACTTTTTTTTTCTCTCGACCACTTGGGAAAATTGGCAAAATAAAGTTTGTAAAATGGTTATTAATATGGTTTTGGTAGTTTGGTTTGTTTTTAATCAAGTGTGCTGATAGGAAAAAAATTAAATTGCTTCAAATTAGGTGAATTTTCTTTAATCCGAAGTTAGTGAAATAGTCCTGACACTTAAATACCATTTCCCCATACGTATCTGCAACCAAACCTTCAAACCCCTGAGCGCTGGGAACAAGTAAATTTACATCCAATGAAAAAAAAAATTGATAAAAGCTCTATTTTATAGGCTAATCAATTGCCGTTTTTTTCAAAATTTTGTATCGAATATGACTTTAGTGAAAATTAATGAAATTGACAAATATTTGATAAGTGCGAAAAAGTATTAATGTGTATATTACAATATATAGCTTGGTGAGACATTCCCTAAATTATAAAATAAGCAAAGATTTTAGTTAGAAACCGGAATTTATACTATTACATTCTCGATAAACACCAAACCATGATGTTTGTGGGAATTAAACTTTTGGATAAAATTTAAATACGTAACAGTGTGAAAAAAACCCCCAATATATAGCCTATATGGTTTACAGAATCCATTTGGACAAAAAAAATCGATTAATTAAGCCCTTAATAGTAATTATGTTCTAAATTAGTAAAATTTGGAAGTGACACAGCTAGGATATATTCCGCTATGAGTAGGAGCATACATTAACTTTAGGCAAGTTATAAAAAGGTTGAATAGAGAATTGTATTGATTAATAAAAGTTTAATACCAGTACTTACTATTGATACTTATCGAAATTGTTTATTGAATTCCAGTTAACAGTATATACTATTCTGACCATTACTGAGTGATTGATTATTATAGATTCTTTAAATAAGGCCTCATCAAACACTCATGTTTTTATGCAGCTGAGAATCTAACGTCTGAATTTCGATAAAAGATTATGATATAGATTTTTAATCGGTATAAAAGAGAGAATTCGGATTTATTATTCTACATATTTGCACTTTAGTTACGATTTAGGTTAACTGTGTAGCCAAAAGCAAATTAAATCTTCTTTTTAACCTGCCCTCGGAGATTTCAAACTGTGATGTCTTAGGATCAATTCTGTTAAACAATAAACATGCCATTATTAGGATATATCACAAATTCTAGACCATATTACTTGATTGACTGATAATAAGTTCAAGGGATTGGAGGAATAAATTCGTTGATATGATCAATGTATCAAAAATTGGTTTTATAAATTTCTATATTATTCAAGATCAATTATAAATAAAGACAAAGAAAATTGAAAAATACGTTTCTATTACTAAAACTACGTTTTAATTTTTTTTTATCCTACTTATTTTTGATAAATTTAAAATGAAATTTGATTACTTCACGCTTATGACTAATTATCCAAAAAAAATCAATATTAAAGATTTTTTCTTGTTTTTTTGTATTTATAATATTTCTTCGCATTCCGTGAGTTTTTTAATTATCTTATGCGTTTTTAATATTATTTGATTTCAGGATATCTATTAAAGACTATCCTCTGATACTCATTATTTATAGCCATTCCAAAATAACATTTAATTAATAATAATTAGTACTGTTTCTGTTTTCTTTTGGACGATTGATGATTAGAATTATTTAATTATCATCATATTTATTTCCACAGGATCATATCCAGAAAATGAGAAATTAAGTCCTTTTTTAACAATTTTTTATCATTAAAAATATATATTATTAAAATCAGATTAGGATAAAAAATAAATTTGCCATTCATTATGTGGAATAAATAATCTCAGAATCATTTATGCCTTCATGCTCTTACAGCAATTTAATTTTTATTTCGTCAAATCCATCCCAAAAAAATAAAAAAATAGCTCTAAAATCAAAAAAAAAAAATCTAATTTTTCTATTACCATTATTCTTTCTCGCTTGCTTTGAAAAAAAGGGGGACAGAAAACCTTCATGGATATCATTTTAAGAGTTAATAATAGAAAAACTTGAAATTGGTCCTTCAAAATTGTTTCGGTGGAAATTTTCGGAATCTCATGATATTTTTGTATATTTTTTATGAATTCAGGCTCGATTTAAATTCTTCATGTCATTTGGGTGCAATTTTTTTTACATTTTAACTTTGAAGCTTTCAAAGTATCTTATTCTTGTATATTCACAAAAAAATTGTTTAAATTTTAAAAAATTTATATCATTTTACATTATACTCTATATTTTTAGAAACTAACTGTTTTTTTTCATAAAAAAGTTTTGTTTCATTTTCAAAAAACTAAAAATAATAAAAAACATATGTTATATCTTCCAAAAATTCCATATTATTAACCTCATCTTCTAAATATGTTTTATTTCGTGATTTTAGTCTTATAATAACCAAAATATAATAAAAGTATACAAAAAAATATCAAAAAACCTGGAGATAAAAAAAATTTTATACCACATAATGGTCGATTTTCACACAATTAAATGATATTTAATATAAAACATTTTTACCTGAGTACTCTTAAATAAAATCCCTTTATATTTTTTTAAAAAACAGAATTCTCGAATTTATATATATATATATATTTTATGTTATTTTGATTTACAGGTTATTTTGATTCAACATTTTTTTAACATTTTTTTATTGGGATACAAGCTCAATTAATGTATTATTTTATCAATACATTTTAATCTGTGATTTAGTTGTGTATTTGAAGCTCCAATTAATTGGTGTAGTTTTATGCACAGATTTTTGAGGGTTATTAAATAATTACTAGGTTCTGAAAGTTATGAATTTCAAAAAAAGAACTCGCATAATCAACACTTTTTAAAAAAAAACATCGGGGGCATTAGATTTTTATGCGGGTCTTAATCCTGTATTTAGCTTAGATATTCTATTATTTTACTCCAATAGTCCTAATTTTTATATTTAAATAAATAGATAAGATTTTAGTGTTGCGGAACTTCAAATCTGAATATAATATAAAATTGAATTGTTAAATTATTTCTATTTTGCTGGATTGATTTTATATTAATGGAATTTATAAGATTTGATTAACATATAACAAAATCAGTATTTTTCTATAATAATCAAACAATAAAAAGAAATATCACAAAAGAAAATTTTAAAAAGATCAAAAAATTTAGTTTCCTGTTCACACTTGTTTATAAAGATATCACCTTTATTCAAAATTTGAAGTGTTTCTGCAATATCTATTTCTCAGCTGGGTTGAAATCAAATGTAGATTAGTCTTTATTTGTATTATGTTACGACCAAGAATGTACAAATTATAAATACGCTGTACACTATTAAAATTTTTCATAAATGTGTGCAAAAAAATATAATTTTTTTTCAATATCTTATATTTTTTGACTTAAAATCATCACTGACAATCTATTTAAGAGCAGCTAAAATATTATTAACTTGATATATTTTAGTTAAAATCTTCTAAATATAAGAGGCATCATTTCAATTTTGAATTTATATTTTTACAGAATTCGCTCAAATTTGTATTTATTTTCGCATTTTATTAATATGAATCCAAGCAATGATTATAAAGGTATCAGATTTTAGCATAAAATCTTTTTTTATGCACTATTATTCAACTTTACTGAATAAAGAAGATTGAATATATTTCAAACTAACCGCTAAGTGATGTAAAATTGAGGTAAATTTGGAATTATATTTCTAATTAAAAGAACTTGCAATTAAAATTATATGCCAGTTTTTAAATACACTTTCAAACTTTACGATTCGACTTCTTTAAAAGTGTTCAATAATTTAAATTTCTTCTTAAAATTTAAAGACATAAATTTTTATATTATCAACGGAATCGCAAGTTTGATTAAATTTATCCTGATAATTTGGACCCAAAGCTAAACTTTTAGGGTCAAATCTATCCCTTAGTGAAAATAAAATCTAATCTGGATTAGGATTTTTTAATAATTTTATTGGAACAAATGAACATTAGGCTAAAATTCTCAATTAATTCATTGGTTGAAAGAATATATTAATTAAATTAATCAATCAAAAAATAATTAGATTATCATATCTCTCGAATCGATAACCATCAAAAATCAATTAAATCACCTGTAAATCAAAATCACACACAATATATATATATAATATCATCCTGAAAATCTCTAATCAATCTTAATGATTTCAATTCAATTAAATAGTGTTTTTTTTATTTCTAGACCCAAAATTAATAAAAAAAACCCCCCATCCAAGTATCCCTGAAACAAGAAATAATTATTAAAATAACTTCCGTATAGATGTTTTTACAGATAGAATCTATTTTATCTATTTTTTTACCAAAAAATAGTGACATTATTTTAAATTTTTATCTACG
>LSSL01001494.1:0-11135 GCA_001953115.1 Smittium mucronatum
CCTTCTTTTCCTTGTCTGATAAGGACAATCTTTCGAGATTATTTATGACCTCTTCTATACCGGTATGCTTTTGAAGTATTCGAGTGTGTGGGGGAAGTAGGGTTTCACGTTCAGATAGAGCATTTCTAATATTGGAATCGTTTAAATCTCCAATAGTAAATGAAAAATTATAAATATCATAACATGAACCATCTCCGAAGACACTTGTGCAATCTTGCATCTTCAGATGCCTATTTTAAGTATTTTACCTTTCTAGAATCTGTCGGATATCCCAGACATCCGGAACATAAATCTCACAAATATTTTTAAACATCATGAATCGAATGTCCCGGACATTCGTCGAATCTACCCTGAAGATAGATGTAAACAGATTGAGTCGGATGATCCAAACATCCGATACATCTATCCCGCAGTTATATTTAAAAATATTGACGCCGATGTCCCAGACATCTGATGCGTCTTTGATGAGGTCCAAAGCATCATCACATTCATTAAGTATATCAAAATTTAATAGTAATCGACAAGTAACATGCCCAGCTGCCTTTGCGGATTCAGACTTACAATCGACTGTCAAGCTCCAGCAACAAAGCACACCGGCTTCCGGCTCACGGGTCGGTATGTAACCTGTGCTCGTTAAATGATAAAAACTGGAACTCTCATACTTAATAAATGTAATGATGACAGTGCCTATAAACACAGCCAGTATAGCTGTGCCTAGATGGGAGCGCCATGTCGTATTCTCGAGGCTCTCCGTGCTCGAAATACAGATGGTGGGGTAATATGTAGGGCTTGTTGTACCCGCCCCAAAGTGATAGATTGGTGTGGCTCAGAAGCTCATATTGATGGGGATGTAAGAAAAAGAGGAAAATTCGTATACTTACTTTATTATCTTAAGCAAAAATGTGGTTTTTGGGGGCGAAAAATGAGAGAGGGATTCTCCTTTTTCTTGGATTCGAATCCATATTATTTCACCTTCAAATTGCACTTTTTCTTCTGTTGGATTTTGCCTTATAAATTCCTCAAATGGAATTCATAGACTAGTCCAATAGGATCCATGCAAATCGTTAATCACTCAGATTAACGAGCTACCAATGAATCTTGAAAAAGACACAAAAGACGAAAATAAATAATATGTCTGGATTCGAACCAGGAGAAGCCTCTGGGAGCATAATGTCGTATTTTACAGATTGCAGAGCACAATACCGACTAGCTAATTTATTATTTTATTATTATATAGTCATATTAAGTTTATATTGCACAATTAGGACCTAGCTATCGTATTACCCTGTGGCCAAGTGGTGTAACCGAGGGTGGTATTAACATAAAAAAATACCCCTCCTGGTTCAACCATTGGTGGGGTCACTTTTAGTTTTCACAAATTTGGTGATCTATTGTAGTAATTAATCTTAGGATTAAGAACTCTAATCGATCTCATTGGATGCATCTTGTAATCCCATTGGACGGGGATTTCAAGGCAAAAATGCATTGTGAAAATGAAAGTGAATCCGATAAAAAATAGGGTCAAACGAATCCCCAGAAAGGGGGGATTCCCTCTCTACTTTTTAGCCTTAACACACCTTTATTTTTATCCTGCGATAAAAATAAAGATACCATCGTACTCATTTTTGTCTACCTTTTGAATGCTTATAATTTTCTCAACAACAGCTCAAGTGGAGGGAGTAACTACCCCAACTAAATCCACCCCCCAACGATGCGATGGGAGCCCGGAGACTCTCCCGCGCTAGACAATAATCATCTTGCGGTATATACCACTATACCACAGGGGAGCAAAACTCCTTATAGATTATATAAAAAACTAAGCTAAAAAAAATGATATATAAAGATAAAATATAACTAAGAAAAACGGATTGCACCAATAATATGGTAATAATCCGACAGTTCCTAGTTCAAGCCTAGGTGGGAGCGGTAGCATAAGTATTGCGATAATATAAATCTCCTACCAAGCCATTTGCCCTGGTTCGACTCCCGGCTTACGCAATTCTTGTTTTGGAAGAAACATCGTACATTATGTATTATTGCTAAAAAATTATAGCTTGCAAATATTATTTTGATATTCGAATTTTTCTTTCTGAATTTAACAAAATTTTGACTATATTTATTTGTTAAAATTATATATATACAAAATTATGTAAAAACACACAAATTTCGAAAAATTTACCAAAATTTGTTCAAATACAGAAAATTTTTTTTTTTAAGCAGTAGAATTTATCAAGTGTTACTTTGCTATCCACAAAACAAATTTCAAGATTTTATTTGATTAATTATAATTATATTGGCCAATGCATCGATTTTCTAAAAAACTTCTAAATAATATCTGATTAAAATAATGATACTGAAATTTCTTTTTAAATAAAATTGCGAGTTCTGAATGAAGCAATGATAATAAACAGCTTAAATATTTATTTGAAATTTTTTCTCTGTTTAAACCAACTTATTTCCAAAAGTCTCTTCTCTTTGTAATTAAAATGATGTCTTGAGTAAAGAAATCGAAGAATAAAAAGCTAGTAAAAACGGTTTTAGGTAGCTTCATATATTTTTCGTAATTGAATTTTTTTATAACTATAGACAGCAGATAATGTGAATAATGTGTATGTGTATGTGTATGTGTATATTTATAAATGAATTTAAATGTGTATAATGCAATAACATTTTATCTGGGTGTTTATTTATGTTATATTCTTACTTTAAATCTTTATTTATTTTTTAACGTGATTTATATTTTTTTTATATACGTAAATTTTTTTAAAAAAATAGGTTTTTCATAAAAAATACTTTCTCATATATTAATTTAGATTTCAACAAAAGAAGATATTATAAAATGAGGAATCTTATAATCAAGAACGGATTTTTTCAAATTTTCTTTTGTTTTCCTCTACCTGGCTTGTGATTCAAAATACTCGTGTTAAAAAATTTACAGCTTTATTTCTTTCATAGACATTAATAAAAATATTAATTTTTGTTGTTGTTCATATCTTCAAAAAAATTGATGAATATTCTATAAATTTTAATAAATATAATAAGCTAAAACTGTAATTTAGATAACTTTGGCATAAATAAATATCTTAAATTATTTAATATACATCGAATAAAGGTTGAAATAATTTTTTCACATAAGTGAGCAATAAGGAAGAATTTTTATTGGAAAATAAGTTTTTTTGTATACTTGAACGAATTTCATTTGAAATTTTTAATATTTGTCTATTTTTGCATTTTTTGTGTATAAATAATTTTAAAAGTATTTATATACTGTGATTTAATTTTATGAAATGGGAGATAGCTATGAAACTTATAAGAACTGACCTGATACCAAACCGGAAATTTCGCATACTTTTTTAAAAGTGAATTTCAAGTATTAAACAAAAAATTTAAAATTTAAAATTTAAAAAAAGGCTAAAATCTCATTTTTCGCCATCATATCAATTAAAAAGGTGATAAAATAAATTAATTAAGAATTATAGGTATCTTAATAATCTTAGAATCAAAATATTTGTGAAAAAATTGAACAGTAAGATTATTTTTTTACATTTATCCAATGGTTAATACAAAAAAATATCAATAATGCAAATAATTGAAAAATTCAAAAACAATCAACATAAAATTTACCTTTCTGATTTAATAGGCTTTATTAAATAAATTATGTATATATTATATTTCAAATTGTTTGAAATTTTTAAAAATATATTGATATATTTGATTTTATCTAAGACAAAAAAATTCATCCAATTTAGAATATATTTTAAATACAAAAAATATTTTTTATACTATTGGATTTCTAATAATAAATCATCAATTAAGAACCACAATTAAAGTATTATAATCACACACATTTTGGGGATAAGAAAATTATATATTGATTAAGTTGTATTATAATCCGAAATTTTCTCATTAATTATTTAATTTTTTTTAAAAATTTCAATAATTTTATTAATTTTGAAAATATATAACACTTTTTACATATATGAATGCTTTTTTGAGTTAAATTTAAAATAATAATCAACATTAACAAGTTTAAACTCTGTATGTTCAATATTTACCCTTAATTTAGGAAAGAAAATATATTAATCATTCATAATCTAAGCTAAAACTAAGGTGTTCATATTACAATAGACTATAACTGATAATTTTTAAATATTTAAATTTTATGTAAATATAAGGTCTGAAATCATATTTTTGTTTTTATGGTTTTTAAAAAAATAGTTTAAACGTAATTGCTCTCTTATATCAGGAGTGGATAATTTCAAGATTGAAGCTTTAAATTTTTCTGATTAAATACGAAATATTCATTTTAAAATTTAAAATTTAAATATTATTATATAAATATTTTGTGAAATTTTTGTAATTATTTGAGCTTTACGGATATTAATAAGTTTTTTCCCGAAATTTATCATGATATCATGACTTTCTTGGCATTTTTCCAAAAATTTGAGTTTCATTTTGAGTTATTTTTTAAGATAAAACTTTACTAGTGATATTTAACCACTACTAGCCTTTTATTTTTAAAAAATTATGTAGTTCAAAAGTATATTTTTAGTGAAATTTTTTCTGTCAAATCAAGATCTAAAAAGCGTGAACATAAAACTAAAGAGATTTAAGATTCTTATAACAATAGGAATAATTTCTTGGAATTAATGATATTGGTATTTTTTATGGTTTTTATTGTTGTGAACGGTATTCTAGTACACTTATACCTCCTAAATTAGACCAGCGAAATTGTTAACATATCAAAATTAAAATAAAATTAAAATTGTGATCCAGGTTAAAACTTAGATGAAAAATACCAATTTAAATGAAATTGGGAATTTATCAGAAAATTCAATTATGAATAAAAAATATCAATAAAAAAAAGAAATATAATCCTAATTAACGGAGTAAATTACAAAATAATTAATTTTTTAATCAAGAAAAGTATGTCTTAATTCGGAGAAATTAATTGCTTCATAGCATTTTATAATTTTCTTTTATCAATTTTTGAGATGTAGAAACCAATTAAAAATTAAATGACCAACATTTCTATTTTTCCGAATTCGTTTTACTTGTGGAGAGTTCAAAATACCTTTCTTTGTATCAATTCCATTAATTTTTAATAAATTAATTTTTCTTATTTAGAATACATTTACCCAAACTGAATTAACAAATCTTTGAATAAAATTTACATATTTTAAAATGAGATTAATTTAAATTAGTTAGAATTATTCAAAGTTTATTTTTATTCGATTTAAGTTGATATATATTTTTCATAATATGAAAATAACAGTTATTTTAAAAATATCTACAAAATAAAATTTTACACATTAATAATTGAAAATATTATAATTAATGTGATAAAATTTAGTGAAATTCAATTCCTTAAATTTTTTTAAAAACATAGCCAAATTTCATTCAAGTTTTTTTATCTTTTAAACGAATTTTTGGCATTTTTCTTCTAAAACTCCAATGGGCTTTAAAAGATGGAAATTGATATGAGAAAAATGATTTTTAAACGATAGAATATTTATTTTTGAATATTTATTCAATATAAAGACTAAAATTTATATTTTTTAAATTATTTGTAACATAATTTACCTAAATATAAGAATTATATATATATAAATTTGTGGAGTTTTATAGTTCCTTATAAAAACCTTTTTAGTATGTTTATTAGATTTTATAAATTTTTAGATACAATTTTTTTCAAATTTTATTATTTATTAATATTAATTTTTGTCCCAGCATTTTTACTCTTATTTTTTTCAAAATATCACTATTTACCAACTATATGAGAAAAAAAAATTATTATTATTTTAAATACCGAATTATTAATTAAGCATTAAATTTAATTTAAAAGAAAATTTTAATTTATAATCTAATCAAAAAAATTTAATTTTAAAAATAATAGTCATGAATAAAACGCAAAACTTTAAATAATTTTTTTTTTACGGGAAATTGATTCCAAAATTAATAAAAATTTCTATGAACTGATTTAAAAAAGTGAAAAAAATTTGAAAATTTTTTCACAATCTCCCCTCTGCCGATCTAGCAGCTTCATACATCTAGGAAATTGGTTTAAAGAAATAATAGTATAAAAATATTAGATTTTATTTGGATTTATTTGTAAATAGTTCTTTACGGAAAAAATAATACAATGATTATTTTTTTACTTATTAAACCATAGAATTATATAATATATATATTTCATGAGACACCTAATAGTTATTCAAACTTTTTTTTTATTTTTATCTTCAACTTGTGCTATTTTCAAATCCATAAAATAAAATTTATAATTTCATCAATTATTTTCATCTAACCAATTTGGAATTGATTATAACTATTAATTATGTTTTTTTTCAAAGGAAATTTATTATAAAATAATTTTGAAAGGTGTTTTATTTTTTTTCTATTTTTTTTTTAAGAATAAAAATATCAATTTCAAATTTTTATGGGCTTCTTGATTTTGTGAACATAGAAGATTATTTATTATTTTATCCTTCTTATAGAATTGAACAAAATATTAGTATAGTATATTTAATCTTTATATTTTGTAAGTAATATTTTTTACAGTATCAATTAGATATTATATTAAATCGTGAAATATCTTTTTTCAAAATTCTTGATAAGTTTATATTTTGTTTAATAACTAAGGATATAAATAATTTTTTTCAAAAATGCCAAATTAAAATATTTTGATACTTGTAAATATTTTCATGTAAAATTTTTAATATTTAATGAAGCTGTGCTTGAATTGTTTTATTTCTTCAATAAAAATGGGTCGAGAATCACTTTTAACCGATTTTTTTTTTTAAATTTGCGAAGTTAAAAAAAGAATGAAATATTAGAAATTAAACATTTTAGATTATTTTTGCAATATATTTACATCTGTTTCGCAACTTGAACAATGTCTAATAATTGTAAACTTTCTAATGTGGAGTAGATATGTAATGTATTATTTTTTTAAATTCTTTAAATAATAATTTTACTGGTTAAAATTGAGTACAAAAATAATTTTAACTAAAAAAAATGAAGCCCAATTATTTTCCCCTTACTAATCATAAATATAAATTATATTAAAAAAATAGTAATAGAAAAAGGAGATTTCGAAAATATATTTTTTAAAAAATTAATTTTATTGCTTTTTAAAACCTTGAAAGTTGATTAGTTTTCTGATAATCAATGTTAACATTTTTCTCTCAAAAATTTCGGCTTAAATATAATAATTGTGAAATATTTGGGACATACAAGGAAAAAAATCAATTTGAAAACTTATTTTTATTAAGAAAAATAGAAAAAACTATCTAATTTTGTCAAAAGTAATATCTTCGATAAAATTTTCAGAAAGAAATCATACTTTTTAGCCGAAAAAAACAGTAAATTTTTTAAACTCTCAAAAACTGTATTACTCACATATATGTATTAGATTTTTTATTATTTTGTTAAATTTTTCACAGATCAGTAATCTTAAAAGCAAAAAATTAAACCTTGATTTTAGCTAATTAACTAGTTTAAAAATATTGTATTATTAGAAATTATTTCATTATATTTATAATCAAATTCATCAAAATTAATTCAGTTAATATTTATGATCAACCGCTTATCAATATATTTTTCTATCTGATGTAAGTTGCCAAATATATAATATTTTATGATTTGTGAAAACCAATCTTAGCTTTTTATAAATTATTCAAAAATATTACTCGTTACCAATACAATAAGGGGTTTTAGTGGAAATATATAACTGAAATACTTATGCATTAATTTTCTTATTTTTAATATTAGAAAATTACCGTATTATTTTTCATGATATAGAAAATTAAATAATTTCCATTGTTTGCAGTAAAGTATATATCAATCAGTTTATCATATGTAGATTTGTATCGATTTTATAGATCTTCTAATTCTAATACGGTTTATAAATTTAATATTATCTCTGTTTGAAACCCCTAAAATACATGGGGTATCATCAATGATCTATTGTAATTTTTAAGCGATTTTTCAAAATCATGTTAATATATTTTTCGGATAAAACATATATTATTGAAATAATTGGATATTAGTTTTTATTTTCGATAGAAAATAACTATTACATCCTTCCGATTTTAAGTATCTACTGCAATATATGTAAAATTTTTACAATATTAATGTGTTTTTAAAATAAAATCGTTCTTTAAATAAAATATTGTTAAAAATAATCATTTTTGATACTAAATAAAAAAATTTATAATATATTTTTGGGAATTTATTCCAGCTATCTAATAATCCCAATTGTGTTTAAGGTAATCTTAAAATATTCCGCAATATTCCTCATAGATAAAAAATTTAACATCTATTTTGGAATTTGGATTAGCCCAAGTGTTTTTTTTTACCAAATTAAAAATATCTATTTTATTCATTAAAGGAATTTTATTTAAATAAGCTAGTGGAAAACCTCATTTCAGTAGCGAAACTTCACAAAATTATGTTAAAATTTTAGAATAATAACTTAATTTGATACTTTATCATTAAAAAAAAAATAAAGATAATCAGTAATAGAGAAAATTTGCTCAAAATTTATGGATAATTATATAAAAAAAACTACTATTTAAAAAAATTTTGATAAAATTTTCAAAATAAGAAATTATAAATATACATTATTATTACATCACTTTTTAATCCAATAAAAAAAAATATAATAAAATTTGATAAAATATAGTTAGTTACCAAAAATTAAAAATAAAAGACGTGAAGATATCTATTTTGTGTGTATTATTGATTTCAATTTTTTAATTTAAAAGTTAGCCATATGGGTCACTTTATTTTTCAAAATATAGATTGACATTTTCAAAAGAATATTTTATTAAATATTAGTGTGAGTTTTATAAAAAAAAGTAAATAATATTATGTTATAACTGATTTTTATTGATAAAATTTTCAATCTATTTAAATGAATAAATCTGAATAGTTGATATAAAACTACTATTAAATATAACTCATCGAAAAATAATTAATTGTGTTTTTGGGAATTTTAAACTCTAATTTTACTATAAAAAGATTTAAATAAATAGGTACGTAATTATCTTATATAATTTTCTTTCATTGATGAATTATAAATAAGATTCGGATATCTTTAATCGATTCAGAATTTATTTTCAAGCCCCTAATATCATTATTTATTAGACTCACATTGAAATAACATATTTTAATTTCATATTTTGCATTTATATCAAAATAAACATTTTAATCATTCAAGATGATAATTTTCAATTGTTATGGAGAAGTAAGTCTTTATTGAATGTAATAATAAAATATTTTGATACCGAAATATCAAATTTTTTGTACTAAAACTGGTTATATTGATATGTTTAAGAATAATTCAACTTCGAATTATTTCTAAAACATGTAGGTTTTCTCGAAATAATTTGTGTTTATTAAAATATAAGTTTTTTACGAAATACATACATTTAACGATATAGACACATACTATCCAATTTTAACTATAAACCCAAACAGACGAAATTATCAAAATAAAAATGTTATATAAAATAGGCC
This sequence comes from Smittium mucronatum, assembly GCA_001953115.1. Taxonomy (NCBI): domain Eukaryota; kingdom Fungi; phylum Kickxellomycota; class Harpellomycetes; order Harpellales; family Legeriomycetaceae; genus Smittium; species Smittium mucronatum. Next base: position 9,520 of record LSSL01001494.1, read on the forward strand.
TTTTTAGAGATATTTTTTATAATTATACAGTTATTCTTACTCTTGATATTTTCTATTATTTTTTTACAAACTAGTATCAATGAGGTTTTATTCACCATATTTTTTTTTATTTCAAAATAAATGAAAATATAAATAATACAATGTTTATTGTTGAAATGAGCTTTTATTTACTCTATCACAAGAAATTTATCTTATAAAAATGTTAAAAACTCTAGTCAACATCTATTAGCGTTTTTGGGATCTCTTAAGGATGTTTAAAAAAAAATTATTAAAAAGTACTAACTTACGAATAACTTATCTATCAAGAAGAAAATAAAGACTTTAATTCGAAGGAAAACATGAAAAGAAGAAAACATTTCTAGTTCATATAATTATAAAACCCTAATATTATTACTATCAATAGCGAATCAATTTATCCGGATTGAGATTTTTTGGACATTTATAATTATATAATACTCCCACTTTATATAATATGTTCCAAAATTGATGAAATCGAATTAAATAAATAAATTTGATGCTTTATCAAAAAGTCTAAATATTGAGAAACCTTAACATTTATCATAATAATGAGTTTTTACCTAAAAAAAATGAATTACAAGTGTTGATTTTTAAAAAATCAGTCTATAAACAAAGATACGCTTGATTAAATTGATAAAAATATGCATATTTAGTGTAAAATCCTCAAATTTTGCATTTTTTTGGAAGTTTTGAGAAAATCACAAAATATTGGTAGCTAATTATAAGTAATTAATTTAAGGTTAACAAATAAAATCGAATAAAATTTGATTAAAAAAAATCAAAATAAGCCAATTTGAATCTAATTTTATTTAAAAAAATCAAACGCTAATTAATGTGTCAAATTAAGTAGAAAAAAAAAACAAATTAGGTACACAAGGGTAAATTTTAAATCGGATTAGGTAAAAAAAATTTTTAACCCTTTCAGATCAAAATTTGTGCATACTCCTATTTTTTTCTAATAAAAATTTCAATTAGCTCAATTAATTGATTGATCCAATAATTTATAAAAATTAGTTCTTTATACATAGGATCAAATAATAAATAAATATTATTTTACCACCAAAAGTTCTGAAAGGATTAAACTTGATAAAATAAATGTAAAAGAGTACTTATAATTAAAATTTATACAAGATTACATGTCTTTAAACCTAAAATTTTTCCTATAACCACACAGAAGTGGATAAAATAGCCTCTTTTTAGGAAATTTCTGAAATAAAATTCAAAAACTCTTTGCTTGTATAATTCGGAAAATCAATTTATGTGTAAGATGACATCAAATAACCCTCAAAACCCTATGATTTTTAACAAATTGAAATTTTTCGATTTGGTTTTGATGAAATCCATCATTATGATCTTTTTTTTTTATCAAAGAGTTTTATTGCAAGATAACGTCATTAAATACTATACTTGAAATATATAAAAAAAAGAAAAAGAAATATAGAAAAGGCCTATACCCTGAATACAATAAGATCCTCTTCAGAAATACCAGCCGTGTATCTACGGGAAAATTTTGCAATATACCAACTGACCCCCCCCCCTGGAATTACTTCAAGTAGATGTATTCCTGAGGTTACTTGAAGTCAATAATTAAGCTCTTT
>LSSL01001497.1:5675-15727 GCA_001953115.1 Smittium mucronatum
CCCCCCCCCCCCGCTTTTCCCTTTTGCAAACTCCATTGAATTACTAGGACCCAGTAAAATCCATAGCATATCCTAACCCGATTTTTTAAAAATGATTGCTATATCTCATTTCTCCTCATTTTTTATAGTAATTTCAACTACCATCACCAGTTTCTCTCTTGATATTCCTCCCCCATAATGCCCATCCTTTTCATTGTAGCTTGACCCAAACAGTCCTTAAAATATAAATGTAAAATTTCAGCCACTTTAATCAATTTCTGAGTGTGATAATATACCAAAGTATTTCTGTTTTTTTTTTTGTATCCATAATTTTATTGTAAGATAACTTCAACAAAAACTATATTAAAAAATTGAAAAAAAGAATAAGACTTACAGTAAAGACTATTATCCCAACTACAATAAACTCCTCTGCCCGACTACCGGCTGTGTACTTATATAAAAAGGATGAAATCTACCAACAGAAAGACCCCCCCCCCTGGCATTTCTTCAAAAGATGTATGACTGAGATTACATGCAGACAAGAATTAAGCTCTTTTTCAATTAAAAATATTTCATTGAATCTAATGAGCTCCTAGTCAGAGCCTACTTCTAACAATATTAATAAAATTAGGCTCCTAACCAAACTTGGGTCTGATCGACATGGCTCTCCTACAAATAGCTGTTAGATGCTGAGATCCTTCTGGCTGTCGAACGAAGGACTTGTGCACTAGACTATGTTTCAGCTATGCTAAACGATCGGTTCCTCCTGTTTCTAGATGGCCATCCTCTGGAATCGCTGTCTTCTGAATCGCTGTGCGCTGTCTCCACTACTCCCAACCAAGAACAGTACAACCCTGCGTGAAATTTTAGTTTAGTGTACTTCGAAAAATACACTCTTAAGTCCCTAAACCCCGGCAAGGTATTTCACTGTTAGGAGAAAAGTATTTCCGAATAGCCAGTTTTTCTATAAAAAAAAAGTTGTTTTGAAGCTCCAAATTTCGATACCTCGTCCATCCGATAATGGCGGTATTGGTGGGCGGGAGATAGTTTGATTAAATTCATACATATTCATCACTATATCTTCATTCATATCTGTAAAATACTCTGGATAAAGGGTGATAGTGATTTTGATATTTCCAAGACACTCTATTTCTTAGCCCGTCTAACATCCCTTCTTGACATCAAGCTACTTTCTTTTTAAAAAAAATAAATATATACATTATTACCTCGGAATACACCCCCTCCGTCCCCCTTCACTACACCCTCTTTCAAGCCCAAATCAGCCTCGATAAAAAAAAGTTTGTTTTTTTAAACTAGAGGGTTGATTTCAGTTAATTTTTTCTAGAATTTTACATATAAACAATTCAAATATATTTTTATATACGCAAATAAAATACAATCCAGACTTTAAATGTGAATATGAGTTTTGGAATCCAGAATACCCTGATCATCTTCTAACTTTCCAGAAATTTTTTCCATTTTAAAGCACAATAACCCATATTTTTGCGTTAAACAAAACTCTTTGGAAAAATACATTTCAATACTAAGTTTATTAAAAATGGTCATACTGATTTATTCCGGTGGAGAGGCGAGGGATTCGGAGAGTAAAGATGGGAGAAAGGGTCATTAAAAACCAAAACCATTAAAAATCACCTTATTCATCTCACATCTACTTTTTCCTGCTAATCAGGAGGCATTTGGGAAAAAATCCAAAAAAAGAAAAAAATTCTGATAGCCATAGGACCCTCTCCCCTCCCAGAAATTTACAAAAAACAAATTAAAAAATCTTTCAATATCTTTTTCTAAAGCGTTGTAGGAATTACAACCTTACCTCATTGTGATACTCTCAAACAATGAATTGTCACAATGGAGTTACTAACACAATGAGATTTTGTTCGGATTAACAACATCGTATAGTTTAGCGCTAAACGATAAAGCAATCGACATTAACCAAAATAAGGCTTAACTTAGTTATTACCTGTGCTAATACTTCACACTACATTGAAGAATTAAATCTATTATCTTTCCTTTCTAACTCCAATTAGTTTTTCTTTCATTTGTTATTTTTAATCCACTTTTTATAATATATCCCGAAATAAAACATACATAATTTCAAACCTCTCCTAGTCTAATTTCGGCCCTAAAAAAATAAGACTATAAAAATTTGCTACTAAAAATCTCCATAAAAATGACTTTTCAATAATTAAAAACGCGAAAATGGTTATTTACTTGAATTCAAACCATTCTTTATTTACTTTTATTATAAATTTGAGCTCTAAAAAACTTTAAATCTAAATATTTTTTTAAAAAAATTGAACAGATTAAAAAAAAACTTTTAATTTTAATTTCCAATCCAATTTTCATGAAAACCAAGAGGAAACCACCATAAATTTTCCTCTTTTGCTATTTTCTACATCCACTGCTCTAATAATAAGCAACAAAGGTGTAATTATTAATTTTAAACTAAACACAAAATAATATAAAATTTTATAAATAGTTTTAAGAATAATTTTTAAATAAATCTTTTAGTAACTTCACTAGCATAAACTATGAAAAAAAAATCAAAGAATGATATTTTATCTAAAAATAGTTTTGGATTTTCACATTAATGAATGTGTTGTTTAAGGATATAAATTGAATATTATTAAAATATGAGCAAAAAAACTAAAATAAAAGCGTGGATTTTTTTCTAGAAACTTTACGGTAATAAATAAAAAAAATTCCTGTAAAATTCTTTTTTTTTACGAAATCTAATAAATCAATCCTTTTTTTTTTTTTTGAAAAGATAAGAGAAATTTTGGTTTATTAATAATGCGATTTAATATTTCATATAATAAAAATTATCGAAAACTCAAAAATTCCAGGATTTTTGGAGATTTGGAAAAAAAATTTAATTTATTGATGAATCAAGGTTTTTTAATAAATGATAAAAATTAAATGACTCAAATACCAAGTCTAAAAGCTATTAAAAGAAAATTTGATGCCCCATTTTTTAATATAGTTTTTTAAAATTGATTATCTGCATAATAATTGTAAAAGTACCAAATTTATTAAAGAATTTAGGTCAAAAACATTAAAAAATGTATGTATTTATCTTATTTTTATGTATTTTTTTTTAAATTTAGAATCAATTTTCCCTGGTATAAAAAGATTATATGAAGAAGTTTTAATACTAAAGCATAAGTTATTATAAAAATTTGACCATTCAGATTATAAGAAACGAGAAATTTTAGTATAGTGTGACAACATAAATTCTTAGTTCAATAATCTTTTTCGGGGATTTTTATTTTTATTTTATTCTTTAACACAATTCTGATATTTAAACACAATTTTTGGGTTTTCTTAAGTTTAAAATTAAAAACCCCATATCTTATTATTATTTACCTTGGTTATATAGTTTTGATAAGTTTGAATAAAATTTAAAATCGGTCTATATGATTTCAGAATGTATTTTTTTTGCAATTTTTTTCTAATAAAATTTTGTTTTGATATAGAAATCTTAAATAATAAACTTTATTCGAAATTAATGTTTTTTGCAAGCAAAGATGAGAAAAATAATTGAAAATTATTATAAATAAATTAAATGAATTAAATAAAATTAAATTAAATGCTGAAGTTAAAATTTTAAAAGTAATATTTGATTTATTATTCACAAATTTTATTTTAGTAATGATGCCTTTTATTAATTTGATACAACTCAATTCTGTAGCTACAATATTTGATTTTCTTATAATTGATTCCTTAATTAAAAATAGAATAGCAAAGTTAATTATTTTTTTTAATCTTAAAATATCAAAGTTAGTCTTTGCAGAAATATTAATATTATTATCATACCACTTTTTGAATTCTATAAGAAAATTTAAAATGGTTTTAAATAATATTTTTTACATGTTTGAAATATTCACAATAAACTCCCCAATATATAATATAAAAAAAACAAATATAAATAATAAACTATTTTCAAAAAAAAATTTGAGAAATTTATCCTAGATGGAATGATTAAAACGAATTATCTGTGAAAATGATAAAATGTCTAATTTTTTTAAAGTTTTTATTATATAAAGAAGATGAAATTTTAATTTTATGCTAACTTTTTTTCGACAAGAAAACAAACAAAATACAAAATATTTTTTTGTAAAAATGGAGCTTAATGCACTGTTTATTTAAAGTTTAAAATATATTAAACCATAACTCAAAATAAAAAAACAAAAAAGCATAATTAAATTAATTTTTTTCTTGAAAATTTGAAAAGTAGATTTTTTTAGTTTTTTTCAAAAATATATACAACACATTAATTTTTTTTCATTAAGAATATATCCTTCATTTTATAAATATACATTTTTAATACCTGATAAAATAAAAATAAAATCTAGGTTATTTCTTCATTAATTGCTCATAAAAATAAACGATGAATTCAGTTATGGTTAAACCCAGAAATGAATAGGATAGAGAACTTTATTCAAAAAAATTTGACCCAATTAATTTTATCAATTTGAATAATTTAATATATATAGGAGATTCTTTGACATAGCAGACCCTTTTTTCCTGAAATTTCTATAATAGGATTTTATTCCAGCATACTAATTGATTGATAAATATGCATATTTTTCAATATTACTGTTGAATTCCTTAATTTGGATAATTTAGAAGTATTAATCTTTATATTTGTTTCTTTAAACTAATAAAAAACATCCTTAATAGATCGTAAAACAAATTAAAAATTAAATAAAGAAATCTTAATTAAAATTTTTGGTATTTATAAGAATATTCCAATTATAATATATTTATTTATTTATTTATAATTAATCTTTTACAATTAAATAATATTTAATAGGTATAGAATTATATGAAAATTACACAGTTCAATACTTCAAAGTTTATTTTTATCGTGGTTAAAAAATTTAATTGTTTTTTACTGATAATTCTAACCATTTTTGCTTATTATTGGTTGATATTCCTATAAAAATACCCTCTCTTCATTCAGAAATGTATTAATAACTTGATAGTATTTTATGTAAATTTCTTTAGGATAAGTCTATAAAATAAAAAGATTGTTTATAATTATCAATAATTATAATATATTGTAGTTTTAAGTCATTCCTATCCACTTTCCAAAAGGATTATAAATTAATTTAGCGAAAATCAAGAATTTACGAAATATCCTAGAAAATTTTTAGAAAAATATATGAAACCATATATACTAAAGGTGAATTTTCAAAATTTAATACTAAGCCGCTGAAGATCATTTTACAATAAATTTAGTTCGAGGGTATGCTAAAATTATTTTTATGAGGGTAGATAATGTTTAAATTTGCTTTAATGTTTCAAATAGTGTTTAATTTACTTTGGAATAAAAATGCTATTGGAAGATACAATAATGTTATTTAGACTTGATACGAATATTTTAAGAACAATTTCTTCACATATTTTAAAAAAAATGATAGTACTTAAATTTAACAACAAAAAAGGAATTCTTTATCTGATACATAATTTTTAATTTGAGATATTCATATTTACGCCAAAATAAAAAACAAGATTACTACCCCGAGAGTTGAAGCGATAGGAATGAAAAAATAAAAAATAATTTCAAAAAGAAAAAATTTAAAACACGTAAGAAAATTTAAAATTTAGTTTCTCACAGAATATTGAATAAAAAAACAAGATCTAAAAGCGAAATAAGGCATTTAATCGCAAGAAAATAATTTTTTTTTCTTTTCAAATATAAATTTATTAAAAAATCATTCTTTACGGATTTGATAATACTCTTTTTATGATCTGTAAATTTTGATTTTATATTTTTATAAAAAAAAATTATTATCTCTGAACTTGATATCACTGAAGATGACAATTAGTTAATTTCAAATCAAAAAAGAAAATTTAATTATTTTTTTTTCGAAACTAATGTTAAAATATTATTGATAATATGTTATTAATAATTATATTTTAAAACATATTTTAAAACATATTGGTAAAATAAATCCTAAATTATCCATATAGCTATGTCAAAAATTTATAAATAGCCGATTTAAATATTAACCTGTGATTCATGAAGACATAATTATGGAGTATTTGTCTTTTTTGTTATAAGAAAGATTTTTTTATGAAATAAAAGTAAGTTTAATTTAAAAATAATGCACGCTTTTAAATATTATTCATATTATTGGAAATGTAAATAAAAAATAGAGATTTTCGAAGATTATTATTTTTGTTGAAAAATTTTCGATACGAGCACAATATAATTTCCTTTTTGAAAAGTGTCAAAACTCTAATAATAAAACTCTTATTAATTAGTTTTCATATTTTTGAATTATAAAGCTCAGAAATTTCTCAACGATTTATTAGGTAAATAAATGGTCATACTAAATTTTTTATGATCTTTAATTTTATAACTTAAAGTCAATAAATTAAGCTATTATATCTTTAATATTAATCCTAGTATTTAATAGTGTTTTGATTTGGGAGTCAGCGTATTATCTTTTTTTATTCATAAATAAGAGATAAGATATTTGAAAAAAATTAAGCAAGTTCATCTAATCGTTTTAATAAATCAAAAACCATCGTATCGGATGCGAAATTAGATTTTTTATTTAAAAATCAATAAAAAATGAAATTTGTAGTGAAATCTTCCAACTAAATTTATATATAATGAGACCAATAAAAATCTGTTAAATGTACCAAAATTATTGAGATTAAATTCAATAAATAAATCTATAGTTATGAAAAATAAATTTTTTTCCACTTATTACCAAATTAGAAGGGAAAGGCTATTTCATTCAACTAATAAATATTCTCGATAACTTTTAAGTGAGCTCTTAACACAATTTTTTTAGATAAATAATAAATATCAGTCAGAATAACAAATAAATTAAAATATCTTTTCCGCTAAAATAGGAAATAAATAGAGAATTTTATTTAGAGAAGTTATGGTAATATAAATTTTTTAATTTATTTCAGCCTCAGATTTTAAATTAAAGAAATTCAGAAAACTCCACAACTCAGAACAATCAAAACTGATTTTTTGATAAGAGAATTTAAGGATCTTTTCGCATCAATAATGGTTTTGATGAATATAAATTTAGAACTAAATAAACTTGTATTTTTCTTAATACTGACATAAATACATTAGAGGTTACTTAAAATGACACCTTGAAAAAAAATTAGAGTTTTTTAAAAATAAAAATAGGTAATTAAGTGTGAATTAAATTTCTTCCATAAAAAAATATTCTCTTAATTAAACAAAAATAATTAGCAATTAAAGAAAAAGGAATTCTTTGCGGGGAAAGTTAAGCTTTAATTAAGAAGATTTTAATTCGATTTTTTTTGAATAACATCGAGTAAATAAAAAGGTTTTAATAATCCAAATAAATTAAAGATGAAGATAATACCCAGTAATTAATAACCTGAAAAAGGGTCTAAATAATAAATATTGATATTTTAAAAATATATATAATTTTTTTTATTATTAAAATTTAAGTGTTGTTAATTATATTTGTTTTTAAAATGTCAAAATTTATTTCCATGTCAATCTAATACAATAAATTTATTTATTTAAATTGACAACTGTTAGAATACTAGCTTTTATATTTATTAGTACTTTGAACTTTTCAGCCGCTTTTGATGTGGTTATATTTTTAAACGATTCAAAATCAGTACACGTTTAAAAAATTATATTATATCCATCATTTACTATCCCAAAAAAAAAAATCAAATTTCAATTAGCTAATGTTGGAAGCACATTATTTATACCAATCGAAATAGTATAAGTTCTCGATTCTAAACAATTTTCGCACTGCAAAAGGCGAGGAAAACCTAAACGAATCATCACCGATTTTTATATTACCATCAAGAAACAGATAATTGTGGCCAAATTTTGATTCCTTGCTCCAAATAATAATGCTACGCCTATTGCCTACTGTAATTAAAAGACTGAGCGTTTATACAGCCCCAAAGACAAGAAAATAAGGCAAGAATATTACAGGGAAATTGAAACTGGGACCTAAAGAAAGCTCTATTAAAAAGGATTCTAAATACTCTACAACTGGTTCTCCGTCCGGATTGATCGATTGGATAAATCATCACCCAGAAAAAGTACTTCTGTAGAGACGGATGTCGAAAAACCACTATCACTATCTTCAATCACCTCTGTACAGCAAACTACCTCCGGAGATAGCCCATAGGGATAAGCTCCTAAATTTTCCTACTCATGGTCACACATAAAGATGCCCATAGTACTACTAGAGCTAATGGCGGCACTAAAGAATATAAAATTCTAACTATTACAGAATTTAGGCTAAATGGTAATAATCACAGCCCATGATATGCTATCTAAAACTTAGAAAAGACTAAAAAAATACTACACCAAGACCGGGCAAACACAACAAAAATAAAATAAAAATAAATTCAATAAAATTTGACGAATTAAAACCAACTATGCTAACAAATCAATAAAGAAATTTTTTTTTCTTGAAGTGTGACAAGACCTTCCTACAAAAAAAAGAGCGTAGCTCCGCCTAGGATGAAAATAGTTGTCCCAAAAATTTATTAATATTAAAATTAATGTATTTTACAAATCTGAATTTGGAGAAGGAAAAAAAAGATATAATGAATCTGATAAACAAAGAAATTTAAAGGAATTCCTATTAAATTAAGCACAAATATATTTTGATATTTTTTATAGAATATAAATAGATGAATAGATCCAGTCTTTATTTCTAGACTTCATATTTTGACATTTAACATTAATATTATTCAAGAAAAAAAAAATCGAATATTTTAATATATGCTCAGTTGTAAAAATACTAAAATACACATAATATTTAAATCCCCTAGGCTTATTAAGAATTTTTTAAAAGTTAATCTTATTAAAATAAATCATAGAAATTTTTTTTTCATATCCAAAATTTATAGTTTTCTTTTCATTATTTGGTCAATAGTTTTATTTATGAAGAGATTATTAATTTATAGTCACTGTATTTTTTTTTATCACATAACTAATAGGGCCAGTTTCTCTTTGATAAATGGATTAATTTTAAAACTCCGAAAGAGTTAATTGCCTATAGGTCTTAATTTAATTTCCTTCAAATTAAAAATTTAGTATTATTATTTTTTATTTCTGATTTTACTATAAGATAGCTTCATTAAATACCTCACTAATATATATGTATATATATATATATATATAAAATCATTAAAACAACCGTAATTCTAATTTAAATAAGGGTTTCAACAATAACTTCGGCTGCGCATATACAGGAACTAGGTAAATTCCAGAAGATCCTCTCAAGGATCATTGAAATTGGGTTTATTGTGAAGATATATTTATCAGACATAAATTTTATTTTCAAAAAACTTATTTTGTTGATAACATTGAACTCCTAATTATAAATAAATTCTTATTTAATGAAAAAAATATTCCTAATTAAATCTATATTTATGGGTCTTATCTTCTTACAAATAAATTTCAGTCCCTGTAATCACCATAATATTAAAAAAAATACCTGAATGAAAAAATATTCCAAAAAATTATAAAGGATTTCAGTTGTTCCGGGGTTTTCTGTCCCAAAATATTCCTTTAATAAAGTCTCTATTTCTCGAATAGTGGGCATTTTAAACATTATTAATGACAAATAATAGTATAATTCCTAGTAAATCTTTAGCATATCATAATTTAAAAGATAAAGTATTTAATCTCTTAAATTATGGGAGGGTATTAAACCTTCAGTGATTCAAATTAAGTAACATATATATATTTAAAAATGCTTATTTCTTATAATCTGGTAAAAAAAATTTATACATATGATAAGAATTAAGAATTGATTAGATAAGTTCTTATTTTTTTGGTTTTCTGCAACCATTAAAATACTATCCTAACCGATGAAGATTTTTATAGTGTTTATCTATTTGAATGGTGTTGCCGAAAGAAATGTTTTTTTTGTATTCAAAAAAATATATCCTTTTAAACCGATCCCGAGATTTTATAAATTGGGTTCAAAATGTATGTATTTAAACAAAATATTTTTTCTCTACCAAAGATAAGATAAATTATATATATATATATATATATATATATATAT
>LSSL01001498.1:0-14593 GCA_001953115.1 Smittium mucronatum
TCCACCGTCCACTGGTGGATTTTAGACCGGTATTTTTTATTTTTTCTATCGACTATGGTGATGGTTGTTTTACCTTTTGAATTTTGAACACAAAAATTTTTTATCCATCTTGCACTGCCGGAAACCCAGGTGGCTATTCTGGCCTTGATTGACGACTTAGGTCGGCTATCCAAGTTTTTAAAGTTGACCATTTGTGATATGCTCGATCTCGAGCAGTGCTGGTTTTTAGGAAGACATATTTTATCCCCAGCCCGGCTCTGACCCGCTCCATGGCGGCATGCTTACCAACATTGGCAACCAGTCTGATCGCTTTGTCGATTGTTTTTTGGAAACGAGAATACTAAAAAGTGATTTTTCATTCATATAACTATATTAAATGCTCCTAAATCCAAAATAATAGGAGAAATCAAGAATTATGTTAAAAAACTATAAAAATAATAACGTTTAAATGGAAATCAGAAAAGATTGTGTTTTAGGGGGTGATTCATAGTAAAAAATTAACCAATTCTTTATTCTTAGAGAATAAATGAGTCGTATGGAATATATGATTTTATGAAAAAATAATATCAAAAACATGTTGAGGGAAATTTAGAGAACCATTCCAGCTGCAACGGCAGGGTTGCCATCGTTTTTAGCAGGAGTGACCTTGAGTAATTTGGCGACAACGTCATAGACATCTACGGCACTAATAGGAGGGAAGTTAGTGGAGTTGGTGGGAACCTTGGGAGAATTGAATGCAGGGCCATGAGCAACAAAAATGGCACGCATGTTTTTCTCCATATTATCGTATCCATGTACTCCAGAGGGGGTGTTGGTGGCAGCCTGACGCTTTTCCAAATCATAGGATCTCTTTGAAAGATCTGAGCTATTGTATTCAGTGGCGTTATATCTAATAACATAGGGTTCCTTGACCTCGACTAGAATTGGTGGGATTCTTTCATTAGAATCATAAACAAAACGTTTAGGAATGTCCTTTTTGAGATAAACACTAAATCTTGTCTTATCCTCAACCATCTTAAGTTTTTTATAGATTGGCATAATGTCTGAGTCGCTAACAGGGTAGATGCCTGCGTGGGGGCTCAGGTGAACAGCAAGGATCTTTTCCTTAACAGGCTTCAAGGCCAAACACTTGGCTTTCTTGGAATTTTGGGAGAGCTCCAAATTAGCTTGTGCAAGAAGGGAGTTGAGGGATATATAATTTCCGGGAACCAGACTGAGAGACATACCATGGTCACTTACAATAATGATGTTTACTTTATCGAACAAATTCTTTGAAACCAACTTATCAACCAGATACTTTATTGAGGAATCAACTTTAACAAGAGAATCGTTGACTCCTTTTGAATAAGGACCGAATGAATGTCCAGCACTATCGACCTCAGGGAAATATGTCATTAAAAGAGCAGGTCTTTGGGCAGAAGGAAGCTCCAACCAATCAACTAATCCATCCATTTTAGAAATTTGAGTCACCGATCCATTGTATGCAGAGTAATATGTTGGTCTAATTCCCATTATTTCGGATTCTGATCCAGGAAACATGTTTACACCAGCAACAATATTATTCTTCACAGCGGTAACCCATATCTATAAAGACCCAAAGATTGATGTAATTAGACTTAGTCAGCAATAGAGATGAAAATATAATAAATCTTACAGGTTCACCACCCCACCATTTAGAATTAAGCCCACTTGGTTGAGTATAATAGAAAGTGTCGTTAAGAGCTTTGCTGTAAAAAGTATTACCAACGATTCCATGGTGTTCAGGGTATAAACCTGTTGCGATTGTGTAATGGTTGGGGAAAGTGACACTCTGTATTTTTAATAAAAAATAATCTTTATGAGCTTGGTTATATTAGAAATAAGTAGATATTAATCCCATAATCAGAAAATATTTAGATATTAGCATTACTGGGAATACTGGGGACATATATTCAGGAAATACTCCACTTTTTCCAAGGTTAGCAATGTTAGGAGTTAAGCCCAAGCTAAAGTAATCTTGAGCAAATCCATCGATTGAGATAACAATAACGGTGTTTCTTTTATCATTCAAAGGAGAATTATCAGCTCGTGTTGCCAGTGGGGAACTGACAGCAAATGCAGAAAAAAATAATGACGAAGCGATTGTCTTTAAACTGAAACGTGAAGCTTTAGACATATTTTAGAGTTTCTTTTTGTGTGAGGAAACTTGTAAAATTAAATGGTAGGGAAAACTTCGAAATAAAGAGGTATTATTAGTAACCCGATTATCAAATCGATAAAACGTGATGTAGATTAGATTTATCGGGAATATGAACTCTTTTATATGTTCACCTGAATTGATCTAAGATCATTGATAAGTTTACTTCAACGTATTTTATCAGATAAAGATCAAAATTAAAATTCTAAATAAAATATCTATAAAGTTTACGATATCTACCCTAGTCGCTTTGTGGTTATCTTTTTTATTTGAAATGAGGAATTTTTGTAAAGCTAATACATTTGTAAAATAATAAAAGTTTATGTTCGTTGCAAATTCTAAAGTTGATACTGACCATAAACCTCTACCATGCCGTTGTCACTTACTAAATAAGTTAATTTTTTTCCTAAATAACGAATATCCATTAACTCTCTTATGTAAATTAATAATCATCTGATCAAAAACAAACTGAACATAAAAAAACTATCAGAATTTATTCTCGAATAATTAATAAAAACGTCAAAAAGCTTAACGCTAATTCCGTTCATCAAATAATGTGCGAAATTGTTCAAACGTGGAAATTTATATGATCTCGTCATTTTAAAGTATTTTTTAAATAAAAAAACAAAGAATTCATCTTTTAATCCGGTTTAAAGTATAATCAAATGAAATATATTTGAACTTTGCCTTAATTATTACCTATGAAATAAAATACCTAAATTCATTTCTAAAAATTTGTTGTCGAAGATATTCAACCCCCTTTAATTTTTAGCTTATTTTACAAAACAGGCATATTTACAATAATTAGTGAAAGGTAGCAATTTATATTACATAAGTTTTACTACTAATCTGGTTAACAGGGTATTACGAATTGACTAATTTTGAGCCCTAGATTGCTTACAGATAATCTATCTTTGAACGAATCAGTATTAATCTTGACAAAAACCTGTAAATATAAATTCAATCTTAGTTAATCGAAGAATAGGCCTTTTTATTTTTTTCTACTAAAAAAATTTAATTGTGAAACATTAATTACAGAAAGATGTTTTTTTACGGGAAATTACAAAAAGATGTAATTTGATTTGACAAATCGCATATATTGTGAAAATCGTCTTAAATCAATTCCTCAAGTCATTGAATCTTTATCTGTCAATGATTTATTTATCCTCTCTTATTTACACTTAATATTATTCGTTTTAATTGGATATCCTCGGTATATTAAAATACATTCCATTTAATCTATAAACCATTATTTTAGCAACTTGACTTAAATTCTAATTTCAATTGATCTTAAGACATCTCATTTTATTTTTATAGTTTAAAAATTTCAAGTTTAAACGCATATTTATAAATTCTTTTTCAGGAATTTTTTTTACAATCAAATTATTTTTTTGAGAAAGGCTTTTAAAAGCAGAAATTCTCAATATGTCCTTGTTTTTAGTCCCAAAAACTATACCTTTAATTGACTAAGAACATTGTCCAATTCAATATACCAACTCATAAAAAGTCTAACCCGTTTAAAATTTTCATTAGAGCTTATCTGATGAGTATTTTATCCACGATCACTGCCAGTTGGTTTGAAATCTGGAACTTAGCAAATCTGGTTCATGTTGATATCTATATCGAATATTTCATATAAATATCAGCTAAACAACATAAAAATAATATCCATGCTCATTAAAAGCCTAATTTCTCTTGAGATAATAATTTAATGATCGTTTTAATTACATAAATTGTATCCCTATAAGAATTATCTTGGGGGTTTTTTCCCTTGACTCCTGAATATTAAATATACGCATTTTACATGCTGTTTGAACCTGAGCTGAACATATGTACATGATAGAGTTTCAAAAATAGTAAAATATACATCAATATTTATCTATCTTTAGGTTTTTTGATTTACCAAACTTTTCATACTAGTATCTATGAATCATAGTTTTTCTTCTCTTTATTTTATCCGAATAACTAGGGTTTCGAACACAATAAAAACAATAACTATTTGCAATTATTTGTTCATATTTGATTTTTTGGATTAATCGACAATAAATAGCAGCATCTTTTAAAATGGTTATCAAATATTAATTTTCCCGTAAAAAAAAATAATTATCAAATACCAATCTCTATATTGGAAATCTCGGTGTTTCGAATAATAAAAATAAAACATTTTTGTTACATCTATTCACATTTTAATTGTATGAGCACCTATTTAGAGTTTGGATAATTTATATTGAGAATAACTTGACATTAAACTGCTAAATCTCAATATTTTTTTTATAAAAAACTCAATTATATAATTTTTTTGTTTAAATCTATATATATATTTACTAAAAAATCCTAGTTTATCATTTATGCTTACGTTTTTGTTTATATTCACCAGTTATAATTTAAAAAAAATATTTAACTTTAAAATATACATTTTGGTGTATTTAAATATATAAGGTGTTAAAAGGGTGAATTTTGTAAATATTTTTCTAGATTATTGTAAGCTTCAAAAATGAATTAATTAAAAAATTAATATTAAACACTTTATTTTAATAGTGATGCTAATTTTTAACCGATAATCTTCTTAGCGTTATTTAATTTAGGGTGCGGATTTATTCTATTATTTACATATTTAATTTCCCTTGCTATTAAGGAATGTTTTGGAGTTCAAAAAATTGCTGAATTTTTTACAGATAATAAATATAAAACTCCAGAAAACATTAAAAATAACATCTTTTACAAGATTATCTGATGCAATCTGGCAAAAAAATCAGTTAATAAAAATAAAAATCTCTTAAATGAATCCATGTATGGATTTAAAAAATTTGTAAAGAAATTATGGACATTTTGAGGATATAAAATAAGAAAAAGTTTAAAAGCACCGAATTAAATTTCATATAATAAATGTAATTTGCTAGTGAGTAATTCTAAAATGGAAAATATATTCTATTTTTTCTTTTTAAAATGCATCTTGAATTGACTCTTTATAGATATTTCAAAACATTTTTTTCATAACAAGCACGAATATTTGCGAAAATATTTTATAAATACATTTAAAATGAAACGAGATTAAATTAATATTAAAAGCTAAAAAAAAATTATTAAAATGTGAAAATTATTTAAATTTTAAAGAAAGATGTGATAAAATTCAGATGAAATTATATAATTTATAATTAATTTTTTATTTAAAAAAATCCAAATAAAAAAAAGTGGGATATTTTTATTGATTATTTTGGTAAAATTTTTTTTCCAAAATAGAGATTTTGAATTTAATTTTAAATTTAAAAATCAAATTAAATAGCTCATCTTTAAAAGCACTGAAATTTTTTATTAAATATTTTTTTCATTAAAATTTTGACCTTTATTTTTATGATTTTTTTTAGATAGTTCAAATAAGTTTTCATCATAAAAAATTCCGTAGGCATTTTTGATGAAAGATATGAAATTATAATTACTAACTTTAATTTTGGAATTGAATTTGGTTCATTTCACGATTTTTAATGCAGGCTAATTTTGGTAGCGAATATGAAAATATCGCAAGATTTTTAATATCAATATCTATTATTCAATAGAAATTGATTTTATAATTATTTATTAATCGTAACAAAAAAATTTGTGCCTAATGTTATAGATTAAATCATACATAATAAATATTTAAAAAACCTTTTTTGGGCTAAAAATAATTATTTCTATTACAAAATAACACCAAATTAAAAAAATTTAGTAAGGTTTTACAAAGTTAATTAATATATTTGCTTATTTTTTACTGAGATTGGTTTTTTATTACTTATATTTTATTTTATTTTCTTAATTTTAATTATTTTGATGATTTGAATATTCTGATGAATATTTTAAAAATATATATATGTATCTTTGATCATTATTTTTTTTCTAGATAAATTAATTAATTAAACTTAATAGGTATTGTTTTAAAATATCTTAATTGATTGTAAAATTCTTCCTTTTCACTATGAAAGAATTAAAAAACCAACAACTGTGAAAATAATAAATTCATAATAAATAGAAAAATACATCCGAATTTTATTACAATAATTTCGATAATTAATCTCATTAATCCTAATATTTATATTTAAGTCTTAAAATTGGTGAGTTTTATCCCGTGTTAAAACTTGAAATCTTTTAAACCTTTAATATAAATTTCGGTAAAATATCCACTCAAATTCCATTCCAAATAAGTAAAAACTTGTAAAAAAATGCTTATTTTTTAAATTATATCTGATTTTGAAATCATCATGCAATTGAAAAATTTAAGATTTCGATTTTCTTATATAAATATCATTAGCTCAATATTATCTTATAAAAACATTTATTAAATAATAAAAAATGCCAGATAATATTTATTTTGTTTAAGATATTTTTTTATTCATACAAGCTATTTATATTATGTGTCAATAGACCCTAAATTTATATGAAATAACAATGAAAATTTGTTGATTAAATTATTTAATATCAACAATATAATTAATAATAACTTTTTATGCAAACATAAAAAATCTTCAAGTGTATGATATCATTTTTTTTACAGATTTTACCATATTTAGAATTAAGTCATCAAAAAAAGCTAAATTCATCAAAAAGCATTAAAATTTTTCTGTGCATTAGGTTGAAAATCTTTACTCTTCAAAAATAAAAAAATATAGCAGATAAAAAAGACATTTATACTTATTAAAGCTATAATGGGTTATTATAAATTTATAAATATTTATTCTTATTAAAGGTGAAAATTTATATTCAGCGATTTTTTCTCAGAGTGTTTATAATTGAGCATAGTTTACTTTTTCATATTCAAGATTTATAATTTATTCGTTATTTATCCTGTTATTTTTAAGATTTAATTTGGGAATTATCCTGAAAGTTAAAATTAAATTCAGAAGTATTAGTATAAAAGCTTTTAGCTATTAAATAGTTAGAAAAAACATGTTAAAGCAAGTAAAAAAAAAAGAAACAAAGATTGGAAATAATAAATATCTTTAATAAAGTAATATAGATCGCGGTATAAAGCGCGGAAATAATATTAGTTGGTTACGATATAGTTTTTTTAAAGTGATTTATTCATTAATAAAGTATATTTTACCAATTTATGCAATAGTCTCCTAACCAAAATTTGACAAGAGAAAAATTATAGTGACAATTTTGAATATATTTTTTTAGAGAAATATTTATTCTTAGATTTTAAAATAATAGAAAATTAATATAAATTTATCGAAAAACTGTTATTTCGTTATGTCAGATTAAATTCATGAACCGAAAAAAAATTTATTAATTTTTTTTTTCAATAATCTAATTTTAGAAAATAAAAAGTTTAAAATTAGAAAAAAACCATTTTTTAAGGATATATAAATTCAAAAATCACCATAATCTTAATTTAAAGATTTTAATTTAAATTCATATACAAAATCACAGTATTTTAAATTTTTTATCCTTAATAAGCTTATTTTTTCATTTAGCCATCTTTGCTTTTTCTTTATCCAGAAAAAATAATTTACCGGTTATTATCAAAATTTTATTTGGGATTTAATGTCATTATTTGCATATTTAATGCTTTTTTTATTAATTAATTCTATAATTTAATTCTAAATTTACAATAATGTTCAATTTATTCTCTTTTGCTTATTTATATCCATAGCAACCAGTTACTTTTTTTATTTCAACTCGACAATATTTATTTTTCTCTACTACATTTTTTTTATCATAAATAAATCATTTTAATCATTTAAAATATTATCGAAATTTTTTGTATTGAAGAACGAATTTAAACAGCGTGAAAAATCTAAAATTTTCATAAGATTTTGACTCCTGTAAAAAAATTATTCTTTTTTCATAAGGTTATTTTCTGAAATTATTAAGAAATTTTTTTCTTATTGTAATTTTATTTTAGTTACATTCTCAACTTTTTTATTATTAATATGGATGAAAATAAATTTTCAATTAAATTCCATTTTTTATTTATTCTAATACTTTTTTTCGTTGAATTATTTTAAAATAATTAATAATGTTATCAGGATTTATTATTTACTATTGAAAAAAAAATTGATTGCTAAGAATAATTATCAAAAATTTCATCTATTATAGATATTTAATTATTTTCAATTCGACTAAAATTTTTTTCATTTCAGCTTCATTATTAAAATTTTCAAATCAAGATTACCATTTATTTTTTTATAAATAATTCATATATAAATTATAAGCAAATAGAAAGGATTAATTTTCGTGAATAGAAAGCTATGCCAAATTATTATTATCAATCTTTTTGGAGACAATTTTATTTGATCTATTATATTCTAATGATTTTATGCGTTATTAGATAAAAAAAAATTATATAAAAATGGTATATAAAAAACCACTACAGTTTTTTTGATCTATTTACTGAAAATAATAAATTCTCTTATATTTTTGACAGTTGTTTCAACAAAAAAATTTTAAATATAAAATTGTATTTTATTAAAATAAACTTATACATCATTTAGTACAATTTTTTCTTTATTAAAAACGGTTTAAAGTAAAAATTTAGTTAATAAGTTTTCCAAAAATTAATTAAAACTAAAATAATCATTTTTTGATATTTGAAAAATTATTTATTCTGCCCAGTTTGAAAAAAAATAATAATAATTCAGATATTAAAAAATTTCATCCTTCTATAATTATCGTAATACTTTGTGAGAAATATTATAAATTTTCAAGAAAAAAATACAAAATACAAAATTCATAATTCTCAATTAAAGTATCACAATCAAAACTTAAATCAATTTATTTCTTTAAAAACGAGAATAAAGAATAAGTATTACAGGGATTTTCATAGAAATAGACCCTTTTTTTGATTCCAATAAAATCTTTTTTCATTCCAATAGACCCTTTTTCCCATTCCATTAGACCTTTTTTCTGGATCTTTGGGGTCATTATTATAACCAATAAGACACTTTAACTTATAAGAAATAATATATTTCATTAAAGGTTAAAATCTAATTGTTCTTAGGTGTTATTATTTTTTTGCTTTTTAATTGGTATATATATGTTTTTTAGTCCAATAATAACGCTTTTGATATTTTCATCAAAAAGATAACCCCGCAAATTTAAAAAAAAGGTCTATTGCTATGAAAAGCCCTGTATCATTAAAATAATTTAGAATATTCATTTATTAAATTTTAATAAAATTAAAATTAATAAAAAAAATGATATACTTATTCAATTTCTAAAAAATAATAAAAATGCTGAATGCAAGAGAAATATTTCTCTATATATTTAAATAAAAAATGGAGCACTTTCCGATTTATTCTAATATTTTATAACAAAATAGTGACTAATAGATAATAAAAAATTATTTAATCAAATATATTCATAAAAAAAATCTTTTATGACTTTTCAAAATTTGGAAATACTATCACAACTAGAAAAAATATCAATTAATGCAGTTTGAAAAAAAACGAAAATACCTCTATTTCGAAACTTGTAAGACTTTTGTAACAAATTTGTGTTGCGAAAAAAACATTAAATTATCCTATTGATTTATTTTAGTATCAAAAATAATTCAATTTTCTATTCTAATATTTTGAATAATAAAGACCGATAATCCTCCTATTTTTTCGAGGAATCAAATAGTATCATTTTTATTCAAATCTGGATAAAGAATAAGGTTATTGTTCAACTGGAATCAAAATTCTATATCTTCAATTAAAAACTTCTTTCCAATGACAAATTTTCTTTTTAAAATGGTTCTTCATAGTGAAAATTTCTATAAATTACTAAAATATCAATTATTTTTCATTTTTTAATACATAAATAGTTCATAAAATCTAATGAATAAAAATCATTCCATTCAATTGTAAATTTTTAAGAGTAATAAAAGTTTTAAAATGAAATTTTATTCCTTTATTATATAGAAAACTACTTGAAGTTTATCAAAATTTAATAGATATATGTAAAAAGATTCTTTAAAGAAGAATATAAGATACAAAAAGTGGTTAATAAAAGGGATTTAAAAATTGAGCTTTTGAACAAGAAATAAGCTTGATGTTTTACTTAAACCTTTGCTAAAATATAGGGTATATATTATATATTGTTTAGTAAATGTGATTCTTTATTGATTTATCTGAAAGATTCGTATTTTTGGTGTCATGCTTGCATTTTTAATTAATTAATTATATAAAAAATCAAAAAAAGATATTTTTGAACACTAATTTTAATAACCGATTATAATTTCTCTAATTTCTATTAAAGATAGTGAATAATGCCAAAATTTATCTATAGGCTAAGCATCCCTATTGAATCTAACCTATTACTTCATTTATAAAAAAAATTAGGCATATTAAAACACATAAATAATCTTTGCTATATAATACTTAATAAATGGTATTATTCAAGAAAAAATATCAGATTAAAGTCAAAGTCACTTTTTTTCTTATTAAGCCTTAATTTATGTCATGTATTTTAAATTTTATTTCTATTTTAGCTACAAAACATGATGAATAAATAATATCAGTACATATAAAAATTTTTTCTCAAATATTACACCTTTCTCGGGTTTAATTGGACATCAAAAGTTGAGAGGATATAAAAACGGTGGCCCATTCGTGTTGATACGGATAGTTTTTTTAACTTTTTTCCATGACCTAGTAAATTCCCATTATAGCTTAAATCCTTGTTATATTTTTTGATTTTTGATTTTTTTTTAAATTTTTAACCCCTTAATATTTTAAATAAAAACTATTCTTAAGCTAAAAATAAATATTTTATTAAAAATGATTCAATAACTGTAAAATATTATATTATTCTATATAATAGTTAAAAAATCACTAGGATTGTCTTAATCCAAAATATAAACAAATAAAATTATATTATAATTTATATATGTATCGATTTATTTATAATTTTAAAAAAACTGTTTTATATAAATTATAAAAAAATAAAAGCCCTAATTCTGAATAAAAATTTAATTTATTCTTGAGATATTTTGGCCTAATTTTTTATTTGATTTTTTCAAACTATTTTCTGTAAAAATAAAAATAAATTTTATATTTAAATAATATATATCCAACGCTTATTAATTTAATATATATATATATTTAAATTCTTGAATTTATTTTTACACCTTTCATCCATGAAAATTTAGTATTTTGCCGAATTAATCCTACTGTGTTGAAACCTATAATTTTAGTATTTCTCATTTAAAATATCTTTAGCCTTTTTATTAAATTCTTTTCGAAAAAATTCAGTGATTAATTTTCTTGATGAAGAAAAAAATTAAAAATTATTTTATTTGTCCCTGAAATGGTCAATTCATTTGAATATAAATGATGGCTTTAACAAGAATATATATCAAATATTTTCAGTTATTATTGAAAAAAGCTCTATTTGATAATTTAATTATAGTTAATATCTCACTTTTACCATAGATTAAAATTATTAAGCCAATTTATCTCATCAATTAAAATTTTTATTACATCTCTTTCCAATTCTATAATTAAAAAAACTATTTTTTTTTAAATAAACCGAAAATCGGAAGATTAACGCGAATTTTTTTTTTTAAAAAAAAATTAGGAAAAAAATTCAAAAATGGTTTAATTGCAAATTTTCAGAATATATTTCAAATAAATTTTGGTTTTTTTACAACTCCTTTTAGTACTTTCATGAAATATTTTCTATTTTCTCTTCGTATTTGTGTCCAGATATTGATTTTTTAAATAAATTTATAGTATTTCTATAGTAAATAATATTATTTTGAGGATTTAAATGTAAGTTTAGAACCTTAAATTTTTTAAAAAAATCACAATATATCCTTATAGTTTTTTTATAAAACGCATATTATTTTTTCATTTTACATCATTTATTATTATTAAAAACAATAGATTGTAGCTTTAAAATTTTTCAGATTTTCCATCTACCACCAAACGAGATCCCAAATGAAATATTTTTAAAGCTTTAATAATGTAAAAATTCACAAATTCCTTTATTTATAAAAAAATAATTTTTTATTAATCAGGGAATTTGGTTGAATAAGGATTTATATAATATAATAAGATAAATGGTTTCTTTTTTTTAGATTTCTCCCGCGAAATATCTTAATTACACGTAACTTCATATTTAAATCAGTAAAAAAAATATTTATATTTCTGCATGAGTATAGATCAATACATAAATAGTGTCAAAAAAATTCCCCTATAAGTTTTATTTTTACTATGCAAGCTTTTCTTAAAAAAATTTCTATTTATCTCGCAATATTTTTGAAAATAATTTCATTTTTACATTATTGTCGCAAATATTTCAGATAAAACCAACAGATTTTTTTTTGAAATAATCCCATTTTTCATATCCATCATAGATTAAAAGATTTTCTTTTCTATAGTGTTATCGATAACCAAATATTTTTCCGAAGTGGGGGGCTTTTGAAAAAAATTATCTATTTAAAAATAAATTGAGCCAATTTTTTTGCTCTACGGATCTTCTTATTTATTTTCAATTTCCCTTAAACCTTATCAATATTTTTTAGATATTTTTCTATTAATATTAATTTAAAATGTCATTTTTTATTTTTTTTGAATTTTTAAAGGTTATATATTAGAAATATCATTTTGAGAAAAAAGATATGGATTATCTGATCTTTTAAATCTTAAAAATAAGTATTAATTTGTTTTCATAAAGATAAAAAAATTAAAAATTTTAAAAATAAAGTGTATAATTATAGATAAAAGTATTACATATGAATTAAATTATGGGTTATATGCAATATATATATAATAATGGGTCATTTTTATTTAAATTATACCAAAAAAACCATATCTTAATAAAATTAAAATTCCCTGTATATGAGTAACATTTTTTCGGCTTTTTTAATATTTTCAATAAATATATTCACAAAAAGTGTTTAAAAAAATTATTTTGACTAATAAATAAAAAAAATTTAAAAAAAAACAAAGGCATTTTTAGCACTGATCCAGAGAGATGATATAACTATTCATCTTTTTTTTATACTCCAAACCCCATTAAATTGATTATTTTTGAACACAAAATTTTATTGAAAGACAAAAAATCTACCAAACTCCTTTTTATTTTGCTTTTTTGGAGTTTTTTTAAAGTTATAGTTGTATTTAAACGATTAATGCTAAAAAAAATCTATTAAAAATATAAGTAACCCATACCGAATATATTTAATGAAAAGAAATTAGGAAGAAACTGCAAATTTTTAATGTAATTTAGTAATTTAGATTCAAAAAATCTAAATTTTATCTAATCCACTAAAGAATTCTTTATTTGAGCAATTATTTTATTAAATCAATCTTAATATAAAAACAAATAACTTAGGTCATTATGTTAGATTTAAGTATACTACGAGCCTAAATAGATAAATTTGATTAAATTAAGTTTTAAAATAAATAGTATATTGTTAATTAAAGAGTTGAATAATTTTTTCTTATTTAAACTTAAACTTCATTACTCTTTTGTACTTCGAAGGTATAGTTTTTTTTTTCAGCTTTTAAAAATAAAATTCAGATTCAAATAAGAAATTTTGTTTAATTATATTAAGTTTTTCTGTCTGACTCTAAAAAATTGAATCACAAAATGAAGACGTCTTAAAATATGATTACAAAAAATGCAAAATTGCATATAAAGAAAAAAACTACGTAATTTAAATATCAAATTAAGTTAGTTTTTTATGAATATATATAAACGTCTATAATTATCCAGATATATTTATCAATAAACCAATTTAGGTAGATATTAGATAATAGTTATTTTCACAAATCATAATTTTCATTGGGGAATTTAAAAAAATAAATAATATCATTATAGTAGATGTCAAAAAAACATTCATTATATCGAAAGATTACAAGAAAGATAAATCTAAGCCATAATTCTGACATAATATGCAGTATATCTTATATAAAAAAAACATTTAGAATAAATAAACAATAAAAAAATATTAAACAATTAAACAATCAACAAATAAGGTATTTTTTTCATTAATATATAGTATAAAATTTGTCGAAAAATTTTAAACCTCATAAATAATATTCAAATATTATAGGGTAAATTGGAGTCCTTATTACTTCTAAAAAGCTAATTTACTTAGAAAAAAATTCGAATTTGTTACAATATAAGCTATAAAAAAATTATTAAACAGTGATTATCACTTCATAATTTTAGTTATTTTTGATTTTAACGGAGTTTTAATTCTTGCGGGAATTTTAATTTTCTCTGATAAATCTGGAAATTTCATTTCTGTGTATTAAACTAAATCCGAAATTATATCTGAAATAATAATAGATGTTTCAAATCAATATTTATAACCTCAAATCTTCTGCTTCAATAAATCGAGCTACTCGCTATTTTGGGCTCTAATATAAAAATGAAAATTTTGGACTCACGTATGCAGAAAAAGTAAAAATTAGCTCAATTTACCTCCGAAAGAGCTGAGAATTT
>LSSL01001498.1:15196-29694 GCA_001953115.1 Smittium mucronatum
ATATATATATATATATATATATATTATTTAATATTTTTGGATTAATTAAATGGTTTCGATATCTTATATGAGATATCCATTGAATTTTATTTTATCTGATGAAATCTAAAAAATTTCATGTCTAAGTTTATTTAAAATCATTAATTACTAATTGAAATTGATATAAAGTATCCAAAATATATGGTACTATTACTTATATTTGTATTTAGATTTTTAATATGGAAATTTAAAAAGCATATATTAACTGTAAGGGCTTTTTTAATAATATTTTTTGATTGAAAGATTTAATAATATATTTGACATATTTAAAATAAAGTATAATTTTAAAGTCTTAAATTAATAAAAAAATCCATTTGCTCATATTTTATGTTTGAAAATTATTTTTTTTGAGAAAGAAAGATATATATTATGAAAAAAGCTCTTCTAAATGCATATACTTAGTATATATTTAATATATTACAGCTTTACAGTTCAAAAGGATTCTTTTCGAAATTTGTAAAATATTTGTAGCTTTTAATAATCCCATCGTCTAGAAATATTCTATAATTACTGTATATAATTATTTCAGGCTCAATTTTTTTTAAAAAATTAAAATAAAAACATCTCATTATCTCAACTTAGAATAAACAGAAAAAAATTGATATAAATTTTGCAAACTATAATTCAACGAAATTTCCTAATATAAACATATCGCATAGAAAATTTTCAGAATATTAAGAAAAAATATTTTGGTAAGTTTGCAGCAAAATTTGGGCTTTCCAGAATATTTTTCAGAGATATTCCACAAATTCTGGTATATTTCTTTACAATTTGATATAATAATGACGATTGTGGAATAACTATATAAAATTTACAGCGTTTATGGCAGGATTAGTACCTTTGTGCTATATAGGAATTTTTTTTTTGGATTATTTGGGTCAGTTTGTTCTTGAAAAATGATTGGCCTCAAATATGGTTTTAGGTGCGATTATAATTATAATTACTTATAATTAAACTGAATTATATATTTGTAAAATTTTGTTTTTTTTCAACTTCTGATTTATTAAATGCCCTTATTCCAAATATTTTAATCATAAGATGGAGATTTAAAAATCAATAAATCTTTAATATAACCCCGAGAAAACTTTACTAAATTACCTAAACAATAATTAAAAGCAAGATTTTACAAGCTCATAGATTAACCCAAGGAAAATTTCATAAAAAAATTAAAACGTTTTACTGCTGCTATCAAATTCAGTTTTTGATATAAATTGGATTTATAAATTTTAAAAGTTTAGCCTTCAAAACTTGATTCAGTTATTAAAATAAAGATTTTGCTTATTATTTTATTTAATTAAATCCCAAAAAATATATTATAAGTATTTTCACTTCACCATGTTGTATTCTTAATTGATATTGAAAGCTATATGAACTCATTTATATTATAAATAAACAATTATCCATTGCCACTGTAAAAGTTATTTATATTTTGGGTTAGATCTAATTAAATTTTGAAGAATTAATTTCTTGGTTTTAACATTCATAAATCTATTACAATCAATTGATTTTAGTATCAAATAATCGCTTCATATTGCTATTTGTAAATCTATTTTATCCCATAATCATGTTTGAAATTATAGTTTAACAATATTATGATTCTTTTATTATAGAATATACCCTGTTAGCTTTCGTTAAATTAATAAACATTTTAATAAAGAGGTTTTTCTAAATCTCTCTAATTAATTAATTATTCAGTGTCTTTTATGGTTTTTAAAAAAAACTTACTGCTATATAATAAAATAAGCAGAAGATCTCAAATAATCTTTCATTTAATTAAAATAATCATATAATCGTATAAAAATAGTTCATTAAGTAATTTTATTGAATTAGAAAATTTTAAATAAATTCTGTCCAAAAAACTCAATTCTGCATCAATCAATTAAATTTCATATTTCCCTATTGGTTAAAAATTAAATATAATAAGTTTAAAATTAAATACATAAAAATCATTGATAGAGTTTTCAATGATAAATTATAAAAACTAAACATATTAAATATCAATAGATATGGATTTTAATTTTTTCAAGATGAAATTGTAATAATCCAGCAATTGAATAAATTTTTACCTGTAAAAAATATTTCATTTGATTATGGCCTAATCCGTTAACTTTTTTGAAAATACTTTATTATATGATAAAATAAAATAAATGATTCAATTTTTTTGGTTTTTATTTTTAGTTTCAGATATCAAATGTGAGGATATTTCTATTTTTAAATTGAATTATTTTATCATATAAAAATCATTTGCTTAACTTTGCTTATTTTAAGCGATATTATATTATTATGATAAGCAATAAACATTAAACTCAATTTATAAATGTTAATTTTTAGAAAAAGATTGTCTTAAATAAAGTTTATAACTAGTATATAGAGAAATTTTAGTTTTAATTTAAACATAATTTTATTAACTTTATTAATTTTTATTTGAAATAGATACGTTTGTATTAAATTTGAAAATATAATTTCACTTTTATGTTATTTTTCAAGTTATATCCTTAAATTTCAGAAATCCATTGATGAAATCTAAAGTTTTTTCTGTCTTTTGTTAATAATTCTTTTTATAGAAAATTTAAATTGAAGTGTGTAAAAATTTAACAAAAACTAAATAATTTTAAAATCAGTTTCTTCATCCATCTTGTATCTGCAGTTCTTAAAACTCAATATATCCGGAAAGATTTAAGTTTAATAATAGTAGTTATAAAACTTCACCTTACAGATAAAGTATTCGTATTAAATTAATTTGTAAATGTGTATTTTTTTAAATATGTATTTGTATTAATGAGAATTTTTCAAGAAAAAAAACTGTTTATCTTAATTTAAAACGCCTATATTCCTAAATTTCTACGAAAAGTCTAATATATCCAAATAAAAAAATTAATAAATTAAAAATTTTATAGTTGAATCGTATTTCATTTAAAATCTATTCAATTTTGAATAAAAAATTAAAAATATTATATTATTTTATTAATTTTAATTTTAATATTTTCTATTTACATTAAATTTCTTTCAAATTTTATAAAAAGTTCTAAAAAATAAACCAAAAATATTAAAAAAGTGAAAAAAAATTTAGAAAAATTTCAAAAAACTCACCTCTGCAGTTCTAGAAGTTCCATATCTTGAGGACATTGGTTCAAGGAAAGACAACATTCTTGGATTTAAATTTAATGAACTGATAATTTTAGTAGAGATTAGTGATCATCTAGAATTATATATCTTATTTAATCTGGTAAATATTCTATCCATATTTATTAAATAATTATTCAATATGTTTAATAAATTTGATTTTCTAATCTGGTTGTATCAAATACACATTAACGAAAACGTTCAAAAATCCAATAGAAATCCAAAATAATAATTTAGTTCCAGATTTTAAAAAAATTGCAATAATAAAAATAATTAAATCTTTTTGTATCGGTTTTTTCCCCTCTATTTAGTTGTAGGTAAAATTATCTTTACATAATCTTAAACGCGAAATCAATAAGATAATACATATTTATAATAAATTCTTGTTTTTTCACACTTAATTTCAAAATTTATTATTTTATTCAATTTTTGAAACTATTTAAAAAAAATAATCTATTCTTAATCTGTGACAACTGAATATCTAAATATGCAGATTGGTTGAAAGTAATATTTCTGCAAAATAGATATTTTTTAAATTTAAAATGCGCTATTTATATAAAATATATATTACTCTATTTTTTTTCTTGTTACAAGTTTTTTAATCGGTTTCGAATAATAATAAAATGTTTTTAAGGCAAAAATAATACCTTTTTTTTTTAAATTAATCATTGAATCAGAAAATTATAATATGAATCGTATTTTATCTATTCGATAAATTATTTAAGCTAGACTTTTAGTGTATTCAACGCTTTAACTAATTGTTCTTTTTTTATTTCTATTTATTGAAATAGAAATCAGATAAAATGAACAATTATAAATATAAATATTTAAAATCTACCGCTTTATATTTAAATAAAATATAGGATTATAATTAAAAAAACTAATTAATTTAAATATAAATTGAGTTATATTTATATCTCTATATATTTAAAAAATACATTAACACTTAATCAAAAAGCTTTAAAACACCCTTATTATTAATATTTTTTTGAAGATTAAAAATTTTTGATAAGAAAACAGAGCTTAGTAAATAACATGTATTTTTTTAAAAAATTTCAAAAACAAGTAAAATATGATTTATATTGATAAATTTAAGTAAATTGGAATCAATTTGTACTTTTAATTCCCAGTATTTAATAATGTTTGAAATTAAGTGATGAAAAAAAAATTTATATAATTATTGGAATATTAAATTGAATTCATTAAAAAAACGCGAATTATTAATTTAATTTATTTAATCTCCTAAAACCAATATAGATAAATGATAACATCAAAATTTTACAAATAAAACTTTTATCTAACACAAATTTTATAATTTAAACTTATTTAAAATGATTTAATGCCTAAAAATCATATATTTTATGCCACATGTCACAAAATATTTAATTTTAGAAGGTAAAAAATTAAAAATCAAATTGTGATTAATTTCAAAATAAAATAAAATTTAAGTGGCTTTAAATTCATTTAAGTGAGATTAATCAACATCACCAAAACTTTAATGTATAAATCATAGTATTTTTACAAAAAAATTTAATTAGGATACTGTAAATTGAAATTGATCGAATTATTTCTTTATGAATAATAAAGAGTGATACAATATGGTAATTTTATTTTGGTATAACTGATGCAAAATTCAATATTTTTCGAAAAAAAATTACAGGAATAATAATTTTTAAATTATAATGGCAGGAAAAAAGAAATCATAAATATATTTCAGGAAAAGAATTAACATGGTTTATTGTTTGATGAAATGTTTTAATGTATGAAAAATAAGAAAATGATTACAACTAAGCAATATTAATATCGTTTTAATAACTGAAAGAACTATTTTTAGTGGATAATCAGTATTAAAATACATGAACAAAAAACAAAAAAAAATTTAAAAAAATTCTTAGCAACGCAAAAAGAAATTCATAAAAATCTGAACCACATAATTAATACTTATACTTATTCTAATGCTTTCAATTTTGCTAACACGACTAAAGCTACTAATATAGCTTCAAAAGTAATGCCATAGATAATAATCATATTTTAATTTATTTATGGAAAATTTTCAATTTTTTCTTCTTCTTTTTACTATACTATATTCCTCTATCACTCATTTATAGTTTTTATTATTTTTCATTTAAATCATGAGATATTTAACCAAGTAAATTTTTTTGTTTTATTATGACAGTAAGCTGATTATAATTTAATATTATTATATTTATTAGCAACACTTTCCAAATAATAAAATTATTTTTAAAAAATAGTATTTTATTCAAAGTTTTTTATTGTTGTATTTTTTTTAATAAAAAATTTATAATTAATTTTTGGATAATTTGCACTAAATTAATTAGTAAACTTTCATTTAGTATATATTTATTATAATTATAAAAATAATAAAAATCAAAAAAATTATTCGAAATAATTTTATTATATTTCAAACTAGTTTTTTTTTTTACCTTTATATTTTTTCCTAATTTTTTGAAATTTTCAATGAGCTTTTTAATGATTAAGTTTAATTTTTTTTTATAAAAAGCCATAAACTTAGAGCATCTTCTATTATTTAAAAAAATATCACAATAAAAATATTTAACATCACAACTTTTTAAAATTAGATTAATAATTAAAAAAATTATTTAAAATCATTCTTATATAATTTAGATCAATTTTTTGATAATCCCTTTAAAAAAGTAGATATTTTATTTAAATATTCTTGACTTCCGTTTCCAAAATTTTACATTTTATTTAAAATCTATTTTAATCAGTAATTAAGGGGAGTAATATTGGCTTGATATAAAATGATTTTTTTTCATATAATCTATATTCAAATTTTTGTATTTTATAATTCTTGATAATAATATATTATTATAATTTATGAATGAATAAACTTTAATAATACTTTTTTTTCCCGGTTTTTATATTTATCTTTAATATTTCTTGAATAGTTCAAGAATATTTTTTGTGGATGACGAAAAAATATATATCCGTTGAACCAGTTGTCATTTGCGCCGAATTTTTTTTTGATATTTTTTATAATTCGTTCAAAAACTCGGAAAAATCAGTTCATTTTTTTAATAAAAGAAGGATAAAAGTCCCAATTTTTTTTTAATTTGGAATAGTTTAAATTATAGCTATATCATAACAAAATTTATTATTAAATTTTTTTTTGTATCCATCTTTTTATTATATTATCATTATTTGATGTATGAAAAAAGAAGTGTTTTAATTTGAGACCTCTGGATATATTTATATCGAATTCGATATTTTATTAGTTTAATCAGATAAAGCTTATACGATATTTAATGATAATTTCAATTTACCAATTTAAATTTTCAGTGTAACCAATGCAAAATAATAAGGATAAGAATCATTTTGGCTCACTATCTATGTAAATACCAGATAAAATTCTAAATTTAGATATGAAATTCCAGACATATAATCTGAAAATTTCCATTTTAAAATCAAATGTATAAACTAAATATAAAATATTAGATTTTTAATATATTTTTAAGCTAATATTCCCATTTCATCATTAAATGATGCTAAATTTATTTTTTCTATTCCAAAATCCGTCTTTAAAACTTCAGAGTTGTAGATCAAATTATATTTTGTTACTCAATCATCTGAGCTTATATTCTTTTTTCTTTTAGGTTTATATAGTGAAATTTTGAAATTATATTTTTTATTTACTTATTTTTTGATATTTTTTTAATTAAGCTTTCTTTATGTACAGATTTATATAAATATAATAATACCATTTTAAAGTTTATATGCTTTGTTTTATTGCAGTTTCAATAATTACCGATATTATAAAAATTAACATTATTCCATTTTAAAAATTCAGAAGCTCGATTCGAAATTAAAAATTCTGATTTCAGAATTTGTTCGTGAAAGGACTGTCGATTTATAGCTTTTCGGATTTTTCAGTATTTATTCTTATTAAATATTTTTGTAAAAAAAAATTCCAAGGATTCGGAAAACTATTTATCATCTGAAGCTATAAGAAAAAGAATAAAAAATATTTCAAAAAATGTTAAGAATTTCAGATTTTAAAGAAATTAATAATGATGCTATTTTGATGAATTAATAGTTCAAGATTTTTTATTTTAATGTTTTTAACTTTTAATTAAATTTTTATCTCTGAAACTGGATAAATAAATCGGAATTAACCATAAAATTTTTTTAAATTTTTTTATAATTTATTAAATTTCCATGTGCCAGAATTGTAAACTTTTCATCAAAAACAAGACTTTTTTATAAATTATTTACTTTTTTTCATTTAAAACATACGTGTTTCTACCCAAATTGATATTTTTTTACTTAATTTGACACATAAATTAAATTTTGATTTTTTTAAAAAAAATTGATTAGATTTTATTTTTTAACCTATGATTTAATTTCTACAAGATTTCCTAGCTCAAAAATTTATCGAATTCCTATTTTCGAAATATAACGTTCTATGTTTTTTATTTTTATAAATTAAACAAATAATCAATGTGAGTTGGAGTTAGATATCTTTATTGACCGGAAAATGATCAGCATTTTTTTTCAGAAGGCTCTGAAAGGGTTAATATATTATTTTTATTCCAAAAGAAATAACTGTTTTTGGGTTTAAATATATTATAGTCCTGTTATTGTGATTTATTTAGTTTTTATTATTATTTTTATTCCAAAATATTCAAACTGTTAGAGTGGAAACTCGGTTTAAATCGATTATTGGATTTATATACATTTAATATTTGTAAGATTGGCCCTAAATAAATCGAGTGGCTACAGTACTTCCCAAAATTACTATTGGCTATGTCTTTTTAGAGTAAGAATCAATGAGCCAATTATTTGGATAATAAGAGTGTTATTAATCTAAAAAACATGATATTCTTTTTTTGCATAAACCAATTTAATAGGTTAGAGAACAAAACACGTGAATTATTATAGCAAATAAGTGTCGGTAACTTAGTTTGACAGATTTCATATTTAGGTCATCAGACTAATAGAATATTCTTTCTTGTAATTTTATAATATTTTTTCAAATCTCGATTTTAAACGTAAAAATAAATCACCTTCGAAATCAAGATCCCTACAACGAAAAAGATTTCATTTTTTATTGAATTCTGATAACTAAGAAACTTGAAACAAATATTATTCTATGAAAGAGAACATTCGGTATATTAGAATTCCATTGGCTGTATGTAGAAGTAAACCAGATAATCACGTGGCATATGAGATACAAGTCCAGGGTCCTGTTCGATCTTGGACCTTGTGGCGTAGATATAGTGAATTTGACAAATTAGATCAGGATTTTGCTGCCTCGTATCCTGGAATCAAACTGGCTTATAAATTGCCACCCAAGAGATTTACTTTGTTTGATTGGAAAATTATACCAAAATCATTATACTCTTTATCCTCAACTGGTAGCAACATTCCCTTTCTAAATCCCTGCAAGAATAATATTCAATCTGATGATAATTCTACTTTAAAAAAAAATGCGGCAAACAGATCTGATGTTGGCAGTAATAGTGCTTCCGAAAACGATCATTCGGAAGAGCTAGCTTTAGAAGATCGCGAATTTATTGAAACCAGAAGGAAAGGCCTAGAAAATTATTTACAAAGCATTCTGAATGATCAGAATCAAGTTTTTAGAGATTCGCAATTATTTCATGACTTTATTTCTCCTTCGCAATCAAGTTCTAGATCTATAAATTCCAATCGCATGGGAATTGCTCGCTCTCCCACTCTAGGCTCTACAAGTAAAGAGAACAAAGCAGTTGATAATAGGGTTGATAATATTACAAGTGCAAACTGGATGCAAATGCTATCGAAAGCTGAGAAACTTACTTTGTCAGTCCGTCATTTGATAGAGCAGCGCGAGACTCTTCTCTCTAGGAACGATATATCTACTAGTCACCAATCCAATTTGCAAGCAAAGCGAAACTTGTCCGAATTGTCAGAGTTAATTGATCAATTAAACACTGGACTCTCTGAGTTGGAAGCCAATTCCTCTTCTATGGGTTCTGGCTCATCCATCCCATCCTTAATCAGAGTCGACTCAATCCCCAAATCTCCCAATCTCAGCCTTGACAAATTATCTTCTTTATTCCATCAATCAAGTCCCCAACTGAGCACAAATTCAGAAATGTTCAATCAAAAACAAATAGTCACTCAAGGTGAAGCTTTAAGACGAAGAGATAAGCTATTAGCTCTCATGGAAGAAAAACATTCGCTGGACATATTAATCCGGGGAATTAATAACAACTCCCAATTGAAAACCCTCACAAAGCCTTCCAGCGCTGATAAAGCCGCCCTTCTATCTACTGGAGACGATGCAGTTTCTGGTTATGGTGATAGGATATTGAAAAGTTTTGGATATTTTACCTCATTATCTAACAATTTCAAGAAATCCACAGCATCAACAACTGAACCCAATACCGTAGAAAATGTGTCTAATGATATCAGTAACAGCAGTTCTGAAATACCTTCATCACCTCATTCCGCCCCAGTAAATTTGGGCAGTAGATCTTTACCTAACAGAAGCGCCAGAGTTTTCGGAAAAAGACAATTTGGTAAAATCAAGGCAGTTGAAACTGAGCAGACTTCAGGTCTAGATAATCGTGAGATATCGAATCTTCAGGTTACCATGATGAAAGAGCAAGACAATAAAGTTCAAATGTTTTCTGAAATATTGCAAAGGCAGAAAGCTATTGGCTCAGCAATTAATAATGAGCTTGAGATCCACAATCAACTTCTTGGCGACCTGTCAACTGATCTTGATCGCACAAGTGATAGGATTTCCAGTGCCAGACGACAAGCAAACAAAATTATCTGATATAAGTTACATACTGTCGGTGTTTTCTATCAACATTTGAATATTTTTCAAGTAGAAAAATATGATGTTTTCTATTGCAGCAAGGAACAAAAATTCATGGATATCAACAGGAAATCGAATAAATTCTGCTTATATTTATTTCACTAACGTCATCTTATCCTGGATTTTTTTGACCTTGTGTTCCACAGTAATCTCGCGCATAATGAACATCTAATGGATAAACTTCAGGACATGTGTTTATATATACTACTATTAAATCCTGTTTGTTAGATGGGATTCAATTATATTATAATCTTTTCTACCTCAATTTACAGATTTGTGATTTTAATTTTAATTTTTTTATACTTAATAATAATAATAATTTTCGAAACTTTGGCCGATACATTACACCTTTTATCTAGTACCACCATTTATGAAATGGGGGGGGGGGGGTTGTTGGATCAATATTATAAGGGGTTCCGTATTCTTGGAAATAGCAATCATCTTTTAATTTCTGTGACATGAACTGGAATTTACAGTTTGGAATAGAGTTTAATTTGAGACATCCCTTTTCGCTTTATTAAAAAAAAATCGATTAATGTTAAAGCCTGCTAAATATTGGAACAAAGGTATGAATTTTTTTATCAAATTAAAATATTAGATGCGACCAACATTGTAAAAAAAAAAAAAGGAGAGTGATACAAGGTATAAAAATTATAAAGAAAAAATTCGAATGGTTGATGAAAGGGACTAGGAGGAATTAAAGTGGTCAAATGAACTTTGGAAATTAGGATCGCTCAAATCGCGTATAGCTTCCGGATCGCTTTCTAAACTTGATTCTTGGGACAAGAGCGAATTGTGGACGGCATTAAGGGCAACGATACTTTTAGAAGCGCTGATGACACAGCTGATATTGATTTCGCTTGAACCCTGCGAAATCATATCGATACTGACACCTGCATTAGCGAGAGACAAGAACATGCGACCGGCAATACCGACCATATTGCGCATTTGTTTTCCGACGAGGGAAAGAATGGCTTTGTTTAAAAAGAGGTCGACGTTTCCTAATTTTGCGAGATCTGATTTGAGGAGGGGGAGGACGCGGTCGACATTGGAGACGGAGATGGCCATGGAAACGTGGACTTCGGAGGTACTGATGAGGTCGACGACGACACTGTACTTGTTAAGGGTTGAGAAGATGCTCTCGAAGAAGCCGTAGGATACGGACTTGCGGTTTGAGTGAATGTTTAAAATAACAATATCGTCTTTGATTGTGACTGCGATTGGTTGGCGTCTGGATAGATCGAGCATGTATCCGTTTTTGAGCAGCATTTGGGGACTAGAGTGGATCTTTTTGATTTGGTTAGCATTGTCTAGCAATAGGTTTGAGTGCGAGGAAGCCCGAGAAGAAGGTCTTGACATCAAATCCGGGGAGATTACGGTACCTTCACCAGAAGGATTCTGGACGTTTTTGATGCGGATCGGGATCATGGCATTCATGACCTGTTCCATTGTAAAAGGATGGACGACTTCACTGCCATAATACGTCAATTCAGCGGCTTCTTCTGGGGTAATGATATGGATCAGCTTAGCGGAAGAGACTTTGCGAGGGTCGGCGCTATAAACACCATCAACTTCTTTCCATATCTGCAGTTCTTGGGCGCCAACACCAGCGGCGATAAGGGCAGCAGCCAGATCGGTGTACCCTCGGCCGACGGAATAGAGAATACCGCCGGGAACAGGACCGAAATAACCGGTAACAACGGGAACGTGGTTGCCAGCCTGGCTAATTAATTCGGCAAAGCGGTACTTCAAGTAATTATAAAAGGACTGGTCGAGATTATTAGAGTCGAATTTCTGAGAGATAGATTTTTCGAGGTTAACGACTTTTGCGGAAACCATATTATCGGCAAGTAAACTCTGGACGAATTCACAACTTAAATTTTCACCAGTGCCGATTATTATGTCCTTGGTGCGTTCAGATACTTCGTCTATGACCTGACTAGCAGCGAGCAACTGTTCGAGCCGGCTACAAATCTGAGATACCCTGTTGATATAAGATTCGCGAATTTCAGGACGTTTTATATATTTATTGCCAGCCTCGATATGAGACTGTTTGATTTCGCTCACTATATCAGAAAAACTGATACGGGGATCGGGATTCAAAACCAGTTCAGAGGCATTCATTAATAGGGAAGTAGTTCCCTTAGATTTGACTTCAGTGCTTCTAGCAGAGCAGACGATTATGAGCCTATAGCTATCCATCAAGCTCCTAAGGGCGAGAAAAAAAAAGAACTAATAAGAATGAAAAAAATATATATATATAAAGTCTAAAGAAATGATTGAAAATATTATTACGGTATGATATCTCCACAGATCTCTATTGGAAATTTCCCAATACTAGTTCCTCCAAACTTTAAAACCAATGTAGGTTTATTGGGACTGTTTTGCTTGACTGTCATGGTGGAAGATAAATATGAATTATGGTACGGATGATGTAGGAAAAAAAAAAACTCTAAAACTCTATCAATTCTTGGCGAAATTTAGAGTAGGATGAATTCCTGAATTTACAAAAGTGGTGTGAATGAATGTTTAAAAAGTGGGAAATTCGATGCAGTAATGAATAACTATGCTTAGTGAAATGATCGGAATTTTTTACAAAGTAATAATAAAAGCCAAATTGTAAAGTAAAATATATATCTATATAATAATGGAATACTATTGGATAAGTGAACATGTATTCCCGCAGTTTTCCGACCGGAGAGAATTAAGCGGCAATCGAATACTGTACGAATCATATAGCTATAATTATCACTTTTTTCCAATCTAGTCCAAAAAAGGATTTCATTATTCAATCAATATTTGTCCAGTACGATAATTGGCCTGTTATTGGTGTATTTCCAAACACTTTTTCTTCTTTGGTATAAACTCAAAAAAGGCATTAATTCTCAACCAATAAAAAGATATTGAATGAATTGTTACCATTGGACCAGCTTTAATATTAGACAAACTGTAGATTTTTTGCAGTTTTAATGTAAAAAAAATCACGAAATCGAATAAATTAATATTTAATTCAAACAATCCACAATAAGCATATAATCTTTAATAGAAAATTGACAACATCAAGTCTTATTGCTATTAAGAGCAGACGGAGGTTAAAGTTGCATCTGGAGTTAAATTTATTCATCAACCTCCTTTAAAAGATTTGGCTTATCCAGTCACTCCCACCAAACTAGAATCATTCTGGTTTGCATGTTTACTGATGCTCGGGGGAATGCTAATAAAAAGTGTTTTCCAGCGTGTAATAGATAAGCTTTGTTTTTTTTTTTGAGACTCTATTTTTTCATAATGGAGAAACGGTTTCTTTGTAGGAAATTTACGTATATGCCAAATTGTTATCCCAGCTACAAGTAAGTGTCCATTTGCTTTTTTTGCGTGTGTGTATCGGCTGCGTACATACTTTTCGACCCGCCACTTAACACACCCAGAAGTCTGGTATCTCATTATTTATTTGTATAAAAATGAGGGTTCTTGAAAATTTTGAATCCTCAGAGCCTTTAGGAGTTTTCACTTTCCATTTATCCACCCATATTCAAAAACAAATTTAAATGTTGACTAGTGTTTTGCATGGCCCAATTTTTCTCCCCATTCTTAATGATGAGGATTTTATACTCAGACGGGGCTTAAAATCGCACCAACTACCCCTTCCTAATGATATAGGTGTTCTTTGAATTTGGATTTTTCCCCAATATATTTGGGTCTATCACTGTACATTTTATTTGATTTCATGATCTTGCGCTTCTGTTGCCTTTTCCTTGTCCCCCACGATGTAAAGTTTAGTGTTTTTTTTAATGTAAAATGTGGGAAAGTTTGAGTTGTTGGCTTTAATTTTTTTAAAAAAAATTGCTTATACACGAAAAATAAAAAAAGGGGGGGATATGTTATTGTATAACCCTTAAATGTCTTTAATATTCAAAAGTCTTTGGTGGAAATACTCGTAAAAACTACGATGTTTTCAATTCTACTATTATTGAGGAGACTCCCTTTTTGTAGGAAATAGGCTAAATTCTATTTTTTGGGGGGGATGAGGGAGCGTCATCCAATTTTTTTTACGGGAAATCTATTTTAAAGTTAATAAAAAGTTATAAAAATTATTTTAAAAAAATTTCATCCAACTCCTTTCTGCCGCTCTAGCAGCTCCATACCTCGAGGGCATTGGTTCAAGGGGGCTGGTGAATCACTTAAACTCTGTAGCTTAAGTGTTCGTGGCACGCGGATTCCAATCATAAATTTGGCTGTTTCCAACATAAATTTATGATCAGCGGTGTCAGCTTGTAGCTGACTTAAAGTATGTTTAAACTACCCCCCCCCCAGGTAGTTTTTAAACTATCACCAAACGGGATTCATTGAAATTCGAAATTTGATTTTTTATGTCTGAGGGGATCGGTGCAGGTATGAACCGGCCGATCGTCTCATTTCGCTGTATTTCGCATCGAGAGCAATTTAATAAGATGTGGTCGACAGTTTCAGGCACATCGATTTTGCAGAA
>LSSL01001499.1:5039-16351 GCA_001953115.1 Smittium mucronatum
GGGGGGGGGGGGGGGGGGGGGGGGGGTAGATATTTTAAGTAAATTAATTTTCCTTAATTTTAATTTTAATTTTATAAAATGTCGAAAAAATATTCTGAAGATAAAGGGCTGAATTTTTGGAAGGTTTTTTTATGAAACTGATATTTTAAACTTTTATTATTAGCGTTTTGCGGTTAAAACATGAAAAACTTATTAAAAATAACATTAAAATTTTCAATAAACATAACGCGGAATTATTATTAAAAATAATATTGGGAAATAAAAAATAATATGAGATTTACCAAAAAAAAAAACGTAAGTATTGCATGTATTTTTTAGGTGATGAAAATTTTTAAGATAAATTTGTTTTTTCCAGTTTAACTAAGATTAATAATTAATTTCAATACCAAAGTTAAAGAATGGTTATTAGAAATAGTCCGATCCCTTTAACTTTATGATATAAAAAATCTAAGGGGATGGGTGGGTAAATCACATTATGAATATATTATTTTCAACGTCTTTTTTTTTTGAATCTATGGAGAATAAATCTGAAAAATTTTTATTAAGTCTTATGAACAAAATAAACACAATTGATTCTATTTTTTTAGCTAGATAATAAAAATATAAGATTTAACAAACACCATTTTGAATTATTTCTGTTTTTATTAGGGATTTTTTTTAATACGAAATAAAGAAGTTACCTCGTATCATTTTTATCCACTTTTATATTTAATTTTAAAATATAAAAATATATTTCAGTAAATTTTAATATTGTTTTACAGGGATGAAACCATCCTTGATCTGAAAAAAGACTTTGAAACTTACAAGTAAATTTATATTTTTATAAAACTATCAATTTTTTTATTATAAAAATGCTACATAATTATAGAACAGGAAATAATCAGGAGTGCATAAAAAACTATCGGTTAAGATTATATACCCAAAAAATATATTAATTGTACTATATTCAATCAATTGTGCACAAAATTTTAATCCATATACAATTATATCATTCTTACCAATATATTTTTTTGAAATAGCACTTATTAATATAAATTTATCCATGCATTTTTCTATTGTGCTATTTTAATAGAGTATTTTTGCATGGTTAATAAAGACCCAAAAAAAATTTCACATAACTCAAAGTAATTTTTTTTTGAATGCTGTTATTATTATTTTTATTCAAAATTTGATATGGAGATTATGATTGGTAAAATATTGTGGTTTAACACAGGAGATTGAGCTATTCATGAGTTGAAAATTATTCTTCCCCCCTGGTTCTATGGCAAACCAGTTGGTTTTAATTTTTGCCCAGCTGTCCTTTAGTTTCGTATTTTGTGAATTTAAGTCCGCTTTAATTTTTTTTTACCTATTTTTGAGTCTTATGAAAAGAGACGTGTGTGGGAGGTTTTTTTCTCAATGACATTTCAGTTATTGATCTGTGTATTTCCCATATGAAAATTTCCTGAAAGTATAATTTTTCGGAAATTACTTGTCGAATCCGTTTGGTTGATCAAATATATCATTTCTAGTTATTATTATTGGTTCATCGTATTTTTATATTTGAACCGTACTAAGAAATCATCCAAAAAGTTTCCGATATTTTCTAATTCAATTAAGTTTTTAATATCATTGTATTATCTTATCCATTTTATCATCGCAAAATTTGCAATTTTATTATTGGGTCGTATATCCCTTTATTCCATTTGTTTAGTTCCCCCCCACGGTTATTATTGTATTGTGGTATAATAGCCATAGTTGGCTCATCTAGAAGTAATAAAATCGAATTATCTGGATTTTATTCATCCCTTCCTTTTCACTCCGAGAACCGAGATAAAAAAAATTCCTCAAGCTCAAAATTATATCTCTAATACTCTAAAGGTATGTATAATCTTATCAATTTTATATAATATATTTTATTTGGAACTAGAATCCATTTGGTTAGATATAAACGAAAATCATTTTATTTCAGAATGGTATTAAAATTTTTTTACAATGTTGGTATAAATGTTATAAAATTACATCACACTGACAGATATTCTAAATTTACTACATTGGATACTAAATAGTGAATTATATATGATTTTGATATAGAATGTAATAAAAAAATTGAATTCTCCTTCATTCAAACTGCAAATTGTTTTTAATCGACTAGTATTAGGTTTGGATGTATTAATTCATATTACTATTTATCAATCGATATTTCTGTCAAAGAAAAACAAATTTCGTTTTGAACTGTATTTCAAAGCATCTGACACAAAAGTTTCTATAAATATAATGTTTATTTTTAAATTTACATAAATATTTTAAGCTTTTATTATATCTTTCTTTATAGAGCTTTGTAATTTTGCATAAAATAAAGAACTGTTATTAAAAAATTTATTCTAGTAAAATAATATGAAATATATTTTAGTTCAACTTAAGGGTGAATTTCTTTTGTATTTTCATTGAACTCACTGTTTTTGACTATAAATTCATTATTTTCACGTTTTACTAGACCGAATAAATTGCACTTTTTCAGATAATTGAATAATTTTTTCATTTTTTATGATTGAAAAAACCAATTCAATTGCACGTGAAAAGTTCCAACCCCTTTTATTATCATAAATACATAATATTGAGATTATATCTTTTTTAAAAATCAATCTTCTAAGGATTCGTATAAATTATTGAACTCTTTT
Organism: Smittium mucronatum; assembly: GCA_001953115.1. Lineage (NCBI taxonomy): Eukaryota > Fungi > Kickxellomycota > Harpellomycetes > Harpellales > Legeriomycetaceae > Smittium > Smittium mucronatum. The sequence goes on from LSSL01001499.1 coordinate 7,700, forward strand.
TAGTGGAATAAATTTACAATTAATTAATATAGGTCCGTTTATGATGAAAGAATAAACTTAAATCTCAAGATTTTTTTTTTTAGTACCAAAAAAAAAACCATTTACCAAGCGTATGCACTCATCATATACTAGTTTATCGAAATTAAATTCTATTTCAGATCAAAAGCCTCTTAATATTTCCAAGCTTGTATCATAAATTCCTTTAATTATCATTTTTTCCAGTACGAAAATTTGCTTTTTACAATAAGATTGAATCCTACCAAAAAATTATTGGTGCTACTTCTGAGTATATTTATTCCCTCATGCCATTCAGAGTTGGCTTTAATGTGCTTTTTTTCAAATTTTGCAAAAAGAATAACTGTTTCCGCAAAATCAGACCATTTTAGTTTTAGTAAACTAAAAATTTAGGGGAATTTTGAGCTTGAATCTGAGAGACGCAGTAAATGAAAATCACCTAAAAATAAATTCCTAAAAATTTCGGGTATGATCCTGCTATTTTTTGAATTTTTCTATATAATTGTACCAAAAAGCTTATTAACTTGCAAAGGATTTGAATTTGAATACAGAACCATTTACTTTCGGGGCACAATCTGAAACAAAATCCCTTAGATTATATTCCAAACTAATTGAAGGGTCTTCTCTACAAGTTTTATTTAAGATTCAAAAATAGCTATCGATTTCTTCATTTTTTATTATAGATATTTTTCTAAGAAAAAATTTCCCGTTTATATAGGTTACACTTATTATTATTATTATTATTATAGGATACCTCATGTTCAGCGGCTTATATGTAGAATTTATATGAAAATTTTCTAACATAAATGCAACCTTGAAAAGAGTAGATGACATGAATATTTTTATGATTTATATCATTATGATATTCGATATATGAAAAAAATAAATTTAAAAATGTTTTATAATACTATGAATTGTTAAAATTATCTTAGCCAAATTCATAGCCGCTTATGTATGGGTCATATAATTCATTATTTTTTTCAGAAATAAAAGATTTCGACTCACCAAATGCTAATTTATTATATTTATTCTTGTAGTTAGAAAAAAATTTGTTAATTTTTTTGAATTTATTTCGAATCATTTAATTTTCATTCTTTGTTGAATAAACCGTAGTCTTGTGAAACCAGAATCCACAATTTCTAACACTTTTGCTTTGTAATTATTGATAGTATTGATGATTTTACAAATCTCAGAACGGGATTAGAATTAATAAAATATATAACTAGATTTTATAAATGAACCGCACATAATATTGATTTTAAATTGTGCATTCGACCTGTTTTAAAAAAAGAAAAATGTTTTATTGTGACTTTTTAGAACACTCCTTGTTCGTATGATCAATAAACTTTGGAAATATTTTGATTCAGAAAAATAAAGTCATTCTGAACTTCCCGATTTATTTTCATTTTACTGTTTTTTATTAAAATATATAAATTCAATAAGTTTTTATCTGAAATTAAAAGGCTATTTTTCTTTTGCATTAAAGATAGTTTTGTAAAATTTATATCTGAATCAGTTAAAAATAATTTGATTAAATATAACATTGAGAGAAATTAGATAAATGCGTAAATATTTATGTATAAATAAATCTTAATTCGATAAAAATTATCTTTCATAATGATATATTTGTGTATGTATTAAAATTTTGAATACAGTTGGTTTAATTTTTTTACAGCTAAGTTATTTTGAGGATATATAATTTTAACTAGAAAATTATTTATAATATTTTTAATTATTTTATAAAAGACGAACTTAACATATTATCCAATTTTAAAATTTTACAAATTTTTTGTTGAATTTTAATCGAATTTCAGGCCTAAAATAATAATAATAAACGAATTCTGTCGAAAATTTCCTAGTTTTTTTTTGAAAAACCCCAATTAACCAAAAAAAAATAGAAAATCTTTTATTAATACAAATATTTTTTAAAATTTACAGCTCTGGATTTGATAAATGTAATCTGAAGCAATTAATACACTTTAAAACATAGCATATCTGTTATAATTCCACCGAAAAAATTAAGTATAAATTTTTATTTTATTAAAATTTTTAATATAATTATATATGCATAAATAAAAACTTTTACTGAATAACGCATTAATTAGAGTAAAATGAAGTAAAGAACTTGATAATGGGAAAATATATAAGAAAAATTACACATATTATGAACTATTAATGTATTTTGAAGCTCCAATAAAGCAAAAAAAAAAAATCGATTTTATACTAAGAGAAATTTTATGTAAAAAAAAATGCGAGATTACAAATAAAAAAAACTAAGAAATATAATTATCCTATAAAAAGGATGAATTTTTCCAATAGAATAGAAATGGGAGTATTTTTAAAAAAACCCTTAAATAAATTTTGATACCCCTAGAAAAAATCATTTCTTTTATAAAAAGCAAGTATAATATAAAAAATCGTTGAAATAAATACACGAATATTATAATTAAAATTAAACAATTGGAATTTATTTAATACATATATCATTAATAGAGAAAAAAAATAGCCAATTTTTTTTTACTAATTTTTTAAATTAAAGGCTGAAATAAATTGTCTACTTTGTGAATTATAAGGGCTAAAAATTTAGAAGCCATCATAATTTCGGCTTTAAGGAATTTTTTAAAATAATTCTTAGGGAAATTCGGAAAAAATAATGACCAAAACTTATAATTACTAAAAATTAATTAAATCATAATTTAAAATTTAAAGTATAAATAATTGGATATTGGGCGGCTTATTATAATTCAATTTCTACGGTTTTGAACAAATTACTAGGCTATTGTTTCCAATTTTAAACATAAATTTTGAAAAGATAAAATTTAATTTAAAATATAAGGAATAGACTATTTATAGAAAATTAATTTACTTGAAGTTTTTTTTTTGCTAGAAAATAATCCTACTCTCATGATTTATTGGGCTAAAATTCATATATAATAAAAAATAATAAAATTTTGTTATAATATTCAAAATAAATTTAATATCATTTTCAATAATTTGTATAAATTTGTTATTCTTCTTTATTTAAAAATTTATAATTGCTCATTTTGTTGGAATGTGTTTATTAGATAAAGGAAATTATATAAAATCCCTTTTTAAATTATTTTATTCTTCACTGCCTTGAAATTTAAAATTTGACGTAATATTTTAAACCTTTCATCGCATTATCTAATAATAAACTAAACTGATAAGGATTTAATCAAAATCCACTTTAAAAAGTTCCATCCTGACGCATTTAAATATAAAACCCCAAAATTAATTAAAAATGTGTAAATTATATTTTCATAAAGCTGTTCAGGTATTATCAGTAAATATATGCTGAATTTTTAGTTTATTGAACTTGAGTTTTTCTCGAAATTATTTATGATAAGGTCGATTAGAAAAATATTAGATTTTATATTATTTTTTATATTACTAAACGCAATTTATTCCTGATAATAGGGAAATACAGGGTTTTAATATGCATAAATAGGTAAAATTGGCTTCTTTTTACTTATTAAAATTAAAAATTATAAGTCAATTTTTTTAAAAAAAAAGTTTTATAATCCTTCTAAAGCATTTAAAAACTGTAATTAAAATGAATCATATATAGTTTATAACTTATTGGTATTAAAATGTACAACATACTTTCATTTAGGGGGGATAATTAATAATATAAAAATCAGTAAAAAATTTTGTTTAATGAATACTTTTTTTTTCTCGAATATTCGAAACTTCGCATTATGTTTTTCCAAAATGGAACATAACACACTTATATTAATAAATTTTGTTGAAATTTTTTGAAAAATCTACTATTGTTGTAAAATGTACAAAAATCTGACCATATTTTTTATTTTACATAATTTTTTTTTGGAATAGTTGAAAATATATATAATAATGTGAATTTTTTGAAAAAATCCCATTGAAAAATATACATCGAACAAAAAACAGTTATGTGATCTCAAAATTTTCATGGTTAGAATAAATGTAACTTATGGCTTAATCAAAGATAAAGCAACAGGTAATGTAAAAAATATTAAAATTTATTATTATAACCTTTATCATCTATCCAGAAAAATGAAAATTATAAAAATTATATAAAAAAAATTAACGATAAAGGCACAAAACCCAATAAAAAATCTAAAAAAAATATTTTATGACTACATAGTACAGTATTAAAAGTCACAAAATAATCTCAATTAATTAAAAAGATATTTTTACCAACTAATGTTACAATTATTACGAATTTGGTATCAAAAATTTCATATTAAAATTTAATTTTATACTTAAAAAGCATATAAATTGAGCTTTCAATGTGGCTGGGTGTTATTTTATTTTTTGATTTTCCTATAAGATTTGTAATATCTACTCTGAATATTCTTATCGATATAAAATAAACCAAAAAGCTATTAAGGAAAGATCAAATTGTGAGAAAACTTACTTAGCAGCATCCCTACTGAAAGTATCAGTTTTTTAAAAAATAAAAATTCAGCGATATTTTTATTTTTTACCCCTCCAATAATTTTTTAAAACCAGAATAAATGCATTCAATTTTGCATAAAATACTTTATTTTATCAAAAGCTTAACCATACAAAACGGAATATTCAAAATTACCGAGAAATTGGCTATTTTTGTCAAGATATAATTCACGATTAACCATTTCAAAATTTCTCCTTTTGGATTTATTACAAACGTACGTTAAACTTTTTTCAAAAATTTTATATTTTTCAAAAAAATAAAAAAATTAAGAAGAATTTTTTTTATCTTGAATGAATACTATATAAATTACGTTAATTTTAAATACGTGCCAGTATATTTTGTTTATTATAATTTTTTCTTCCATTATATGTATTTATTGATTTGAAATATTTTTTAAAACGGAATAATCAGTAAATTTTCTAAAATGTTTAGTGAGAAATAATTTTATTTAAAATCAATTCCTCATTGTTTAAAATATTGATATTTTTCATAAAAATTCATAAATAAATTTATAATTTAAAATTTGTTAATATATATAAAGATCCTTTATAAAATGTATCAAAATTAATAGAAGATTTCGCTAATTATTTTATGAAAAAAAAATCAAATATTTAAACTTTTTTTTTCTTACTAAACGATATGTAAAATCTATAACCAGTTATACTTATAATAAATCTTTATTTTTGTATCTCTATTACACCATGCATATCTTTCTGCATTTTAAATTAAATTTATGGTTGTTATGAATTTTTCTTGTATTTTTTTCGAGCTTTATATGCTGAAATTAAAAATAAATTAGCACATTATTCTAATCCTTTCTTTTTAAAAAATGAATATCAAATAGATAGAATTTTTTCTGGAAAATATCTATTTTTAACTTTAAATAGCTTCTATAATTGTTATTTATCCAAGAAAGAAGACAGAATTTTTAGATTTAGAAGTTTTAATTTTTTAAAAAAATTGTTTTTTAAATGCATATATAATATTAGAAAAAATATTAAGAGTTTCCTTTAGTATTGAATTTGGGTTTTTAGGAATAAATATGGTTAAAAAAGAATCATAAATATCATTGATAATTCCTTCTTTTTATGATAAATAATGCATGAATGTATTAAAAAATATTTTATTAACAGTTATTTTTCACGCAGAAGTGAAAGAAAAAATCTAATCTAAAAAAAGTTAATTAGAACTTTCTTAAGTTTTTTTTAAAAATAAAAATAAAATTGTCGAATAACTCATTCAAAAAAAAATCCAAACTTTTTGTGAAATAGTATACAGTGATCTTTATTTACAACTTCCACCACTGTTAATAAAAAATAAAAAAATTCCGTATCAAATCTCCCTAAATTTTCTGTTAGCAATTTCTCGATCTTTCAAATATATATTAATTTAATTTAATGAAAAATAATAATCATTTTAAATGTTTCAAAAGAAATTATCAAAGAATTTACAAAACATATCAGATTAGTATATTTTCATTAGAAATTTCTGTTATATTTATATTTTTTTTCCTCTTTAACAATTTATTAAGTTCTAAAATAAATTAACATTACAAAATTTAATTAAAAATGAGTACCCGGAATTGGATACGGGGTTTTTTTAAATTTTGACATTTAAATTTTGAATATTTATCATTTATTATTTATCAGAATGAGAAACATTAATTCTTTCTTTGAAAGAATTTTTGCTAAAAAAAGAAGTTATTCTCAGTCTCCTTATGAATATTCATTATTATTAAATTTTTATATAACTCTTTAAAAAAATATTAATAGCATTATTTACAGGTGCATTAAAACCATTGGAATTATCAAAAAGAAAATACTACACAACTTATCTCCGCAATTATAACAACCCCAACCCAACTGAAAATTGTCTCAAGGGCGTCTGCAATTAATCAATATCTTTTGATATATATCACATGGATGTGGAAATTTCATTAAAAAATTTCGGTGATACAAGATCAAATATGTGTTTGACATCTTTATCGCGATGATAAAAAATATTGATTTGAATCCCACCTCCTAAATGGGGTTTAAATCTGTCCCAATTGATTCAGATCGCGAAGCCTCAATATTATTTGCTGTAATTTTAAAATTTGATCGAAAAAGCTCTTTGTTGTATTATGGATATTTTTTTCTCGTTTCAAGCAAACTGAAAATAGGTGATATATTGTCTCTGATTTTTTTTTTTAGAAAAAGTAACAAAAAATCTTAAAGTTTATATATTTTTTTAGTCAGAAGTCGAATAGTTGAAAATCTCCATACTCAAAAAAAGTTAAAGTTCCTTTAGGCACATTATCTAATCTATAAATAGTGCCTGAAATTCAACCTAGCTTCCAGAAATTTTAACCAAATAACCTAGAAAACATATATGAAAAGTATTCTCAAGGTTTATTACAAAAAAAAAAATCCATTTTATATTTAGTGTATTTCTAAAAAAATTCATTGAAGAAAACTGCATAATCTGGAAACTAACACGTTAGATTCATCAAAATAAATTTATGCTGAGCTGGCTCGTTGCTCAAACATATCGAATTCCTGTCACAATTATATACCATTATTTATGAGAAAAGGGACTATAAAAAAGATTTTAATAGCGGCATGCAGATATTTCTTGTTTAGAAAATAGTATCCAGTAAAAAATAAACTCATGACTTCGATAGCGTTTTTTTACATTCAATTTCAATAAAATAATTTTAAATATATAACCATGGTATTCAAATTTCCGAAAAATTCACTAATTTTGATCTTTTTATTTGAAAAAATAAATCATTTTTGGAGCCGATTATTATAATTCTGCCCTTTAGTACATTTATTTTAATTTTACATTTATCGCCCAATTTCATATACATTTGAATTTTTTTTGAAAAAAAAAAAAAAAATATATATATATATATATATATTACCAACGTAAAATCGAATATTATTAGGCCATGGGCATTTTTTCTTAAAAAGAGTGCATAAGCCCAATAAAATTCGAATTAAAATATATATTTAATCAAATCTGTTAGACTTGGATGATATTTGGGGGATTTGCGGTTTGATAAAAAAAAATTCATTCACAGCGAGCTCAATTCATATAAGCATATATACTAAGCCATCCATAATACATAAAGCAGTGTCAGGGCAGATATTTAGGCCAGAAAATCGGAGGAATTTTTCCTTTATGTATGCAGCTAGTAGTCTGGAAGATAAATATATTGTATATTATTTTTTATGTGGATGATATTAAAAACACAATAAAATAAAAATATAGATTAATAAAAGATTTTTTAAAAAGCTTACATTCAATTCATCACCTGAGCTCCAATAGCCGTGTTCTGATAGAGAGTTGTTTCAAGTGTTTCCGCGACTAATTAATATATTCTAGTATTAATAAAAGATTAGAGCGAATAGCGTACAAAAACATTTATATTAACAGCTCGATTATTATCTATTGAATCTTCAGTGCCGAGCTAAAAAGGATATTGTTCACAATACCCTATGCGTTTTTCCGATCTGCCCCAAATGAGCTAGATAGATAGAATAAACTAGAAAAAAAAATTACAAAATTAATATTTTGAGCAAAAAATTGTTCTAACTTAAATTTTACGTACGTTTTTCTATTTTTTACTCACTAAAAATAAGTGCTTGTTTGTTTTTGGAATGGTTTTTTGCTAAAAAAGCAAAAAAAACAACTTTCCCGTCAATTTTTTTTGCCTTTTCCAGGCTTTGAATAGCCCGAAACCGGTCTATATAATTTCAATTATTTTCTGCAAGCCTATTCAATGATTCAGATATAGATATTGAAGTTTTATCCAAAACCCAGAATTTTTTATTCCTCGATCTAGAGCAAATTTGTGAGTAATTAATCAGATATTCAAAAAAATCCAGTCGGCCAATGGTTTTTCAGCTTAAAAAATTTAATCGGTTTTATAATATTTATAAACCCATTTAGGCGTTTTCGTCTCTCATCTACTTATTCGGAATCAGTGGGAGCTATTAATCAAGTCAGAAATCCAATTTTTTGAATTTTTTTTTCATTTATGAAGTGCAAGCTCTCGGGCTACACTGGTTTTCAACCACCCCCTCCCCGATTTTATACTAGCTTCAGTATTAATTCTTGTGTTAGCAGTAGATTTACTTACTTTGGAAGCCAATCTTATCGATTTATCAATTTCACTTTGTATCGGTCTGGTTCTA
>LSSL01001501.1:0-17007 GCA_001953115.1 Smittium mucronatum
TTTTTATTTGTGGACTCGAATTTTCATTGCCATCAGCCATAGCAGAGGGCGAGTTGAGCATCATGTTATAATCGATATAAGAAGATGCGGTCTTTGTCTTATTTTTGCCTGATATAAGTATTTTTTCACTAATTATTTCTTGACTTTGAGAAACAATCCCTTTAAGGTGTTTGAATTGAGTACTCTTAGATTCATTAGGCATAGTATTAATTATTTTGTCCACTTCTTTATTAAATTCAGAAGTTTTTAGTTCTTCGATGGTCATTTCATCGTCCTCTGAACTTCCTGAGATATGCTCATTTTTTTCGTTTTTGGGGCTATTAATGGTACCCTCTTTGAAATATTTGTCATTAAATTTAATTCCGAAATTTTGATTTTTGTGATTTTTGTGATTTTTGGGGACGGTCTTTTGACCGGTCGTTCCTTTCCTGCGTTGAATTACCTTCTCAGTTTCTTTTATCGAAGCGATTGGGCCGTTGAATTTAAACGGTATCAAATTAATTTTATCATTGGTCGATGATTTGCTTCTTTTTTTAAGCTCCGGGCACTCAGACTTCCAATGATCCATGTTTTTACAATAGCTGCAAGCTTTCTTGCAGCCTTTGTAAATTAAAATAGTTTTAAAACACTCACATTTTAATTGGATAAATTAAATCAATTTAGAATTTATACGAAGTTATATTGGTTAATTACATTTCGCAAAAAATGAGAATTCGCGTAAAAAAAGCGGGACGAAATTTTCAATTTGCAAAAAATCAAACTTCGCACAAAAATAATCCGTGTAAATTCAGTGTTACGTGTAGGCATTAATGCCTTCTTATGTTTTTTTTAGTTTTTGAAATTAATGGACATTCTTAGGCTCCATATTAGAGTAGGATATAGAAAGTTAAAGCATTTATATTCTTCTATAGTAGTTGTCTTACTTTTGATCGAGAATTTTTTTTTTTAAAAAAAAATATGCAAGACATCAGTTTTTATTCGATTTTCGTCATTTAGAAGAGATAAAAAAAATTCAGATAAGAGCGAAATAAAGTAAAAAATCAATAATTTTGCTATTATAAGCAATCTCACACAGTTATAAAGCGAAAGACTAATTATCATATAAAAAAGTCCCTAAACAAAATGATTTTTTTTGAATACTCTATTGGTTTGGATCTAATAGTGATGATTGGCCTTGAGGTGTACCAATAAGACGCTCGAATCTGAATCTCAAATACTCGACATGGGGACGGTTTAGCATAAATTTGATGAAGTCGCGAGGAGAAGTATTCGGGTAATCTTGTACTTGTTTAAACCCGCTTTTAGGTGAAATATCCATGCGGCTTGACCACTGGACTGAAGTGCTGTTTTGGATTTCATCGGAAAGATACCAAGCTATAAACAATTTAGCTGCAGCAGGATGTGGAGCATCTCGGAAAATGGCAGCAGTTTGGCCCCATGTTAAGAACCAAGATTTAGTGGGGTATCTAGCTACAACTCTAGCGTCTGGAGCAGGCGCCAGTGAATTGCCACTGGTGAATGTTACCCCATTAGAAATTGTTCCGTTATTTATCATTACCAAAGGTGTTCCAGTACCACGAACCCAAGTAACATTCTGAGCGACTAGCTTCTCGACATATTGCCAGCCATATCTACTTATGATCTTATCAAATTGATAAAGAACAGCATCATCATCGTTTGGATATGTCATCACAATACGATTTTTATATTTTGGGTCCAAAAAATCCAAATCCTCTATCGGAGCGTTACCGGATTCATAATCACTAGCAAGTGCATTAGGGGAAAATGATATTATGTTTAAAGATGTAAAATAATACTCAGGATCTTTAATTTCGGGATAAATTTGATCCCAATGGGGAGGCTTGAATGGCATCAACTTTCCTTCATCTTTCCATCTGTAAAAATCATGAACTGTTTGAAGATGTGCTACACTGGGGATTAATGTCCCATTAGCCAGCTGGTCATCAATGTCAATGTCGTGATATTTACTCAAGTTAACGATAAATTTCACGTTCATGCCAGGAAAACGCTGGTTGAATCTGCTGGTCAAAGCTAGCCTAGACTTGGAACCGTCGCCACCAGAATAAACAATCAGTTTCCCTCCTTCAATCAGAGCCTTCTGGTATAAAAAATCAATTGCTTCATTGGGAGATAATGTGGGATCATATCCATGCTGAATAGTAGCAGAGTTGGCTCTAAACAATGAAAGAGCAGAAAAAAGTATCAAGCTAATAGAAATTCTCATTTTTCTGTTTTTATAGTATTTTATCAATCTGAAAGAGTTTGATGATCTTTTTTAAGAGGAATTTTTATTTCTTTTATACAATTTTAATAAAATATGATGTTAGTAAATATGCCAATATTGTAAAAATAACACAACACTAATCGAAAATTTCTAGTTATATTAATCATCTTTATTATCTTTGTAAAAAAAACAGGATAGTTCTACAAAATGAATTTTTTTAGTAAATAAACTAATTACTAATTATTTAGGATCTTTGTAGAAGCTTTTTAATCCCATTCCAAAAAATAATTTATTCCAAAAGCAAAAATAGCACCTAGTTACACGAAAATATTAAAGACAAAGATAATTCTTATCTAATTGTTTCTGAATTGGCCTTTAAAGTTCTAAATAATTACAAATATTGGACAAATCCCAAAACATAAATCCAAAACAGGAATTAGAATATCCATTTATTTTTTCACAAATGGGTGACATATGGGCTGTAAATCTCATATTGATGTGTAAATGAAGTCATCATACCCTCGTATAATATACAACACGTACCTATCTCTCCAATATAATGGAGCACTATTAATCTAAATAGCTATTGGTTAGGTGATATGATATAAATGGTAGTTTGTTTTATTGTTTTGAATAGGAACTCTTTTCTAATAAAATAGTTTATAAGACCATTTGACCCAACTGCTTTAAATTATCCATCAATACACTGCCCCGGCGGCTCAGCAAATAGAGTGCTTATCCACCTTTATTGTGAAAATAATAAGTACTTTTTCCGGCAAATGGTATAGCTTTTTTAAATTACAGAGGTTTTAATAGAAAGGAATTGAGAACGAAATTATACATATTTTTTTCCCAGAATGTTTATTTTTGATAAAGATAGGTAAAATGCCATTTTCGCTATTTTATTTTTACGTTATGATGTTTATAGCAGGTAAATTGGCGTGTATATGACCGCTTTTGGTATTAATTGCTTTTATTAGGCTCTTGGCATACCGAGTATTAAAATAATAAAAATCAGGACTTTCTTTCGCAGGATTTATTTAGAATTATTATAGTCTACAAGTGTTTTAATTTTTTATTGATAAATAATTCCATCCTTTTAAACAGTCGCAGAGTCTGTTATCCATAAGAAAGTACCTATTTTTGGCAAGTGGTTTTCACTTTAATTAAAAGTCCTATGAACACTTTCCAAATACTGATTTCAAGTTCACCCAATTTTATATAGTGTAAGCAGAAATAGCTACTGAATATTTACATTACTGATCCTATGAGTGAATAGACAACAGAATTCTATTATAAATCTCTGGAAAAAAAGCGAAAAAGTCTCATTAAAAATAAATAAATAATAATAATGGTATTTGTTTTCATCTATATTAGTGTTTATATTTTATTAGCTAAAAAAGTTAATTGAGGCTCATTTATAAAAAGGGTTCTTAAAAAATGACAGGGATAAAAAGTGAATATTACATCATATTTATCCCCTAACAGTAAAATACCTTGCCGTGGTTTACGGGTTTAATAGCGTACTTTTTGAAGTACATTAGACTAAAATTCCACGCAGTGTTGTACTATTCTTGATTGGGCATAGTGGAGACAGCGCACAGCGATATGGAGAACAGAAATTCCAGAGGAGGACCATCTCGAAACATGAGAAACCGATTGTTTAGCACAGCTGAGACATAGTCTAGTGCACAAGTCCAGACTTTGACAGTCAGACGGATCTCAGCGTCTAACAGCTATTTGTAGGAAAGCCATGTCGATAAATCCCAAATTTGGGTAGGGACCTAATTTCATTAATCCTGTTAGAAGTAAGCTCTGACTGGGAGCTCAGTAGCTTCAATGAAATATTTTTCATTGACAAAGAGCTTAATTCATAACCGTTAAAGCCTCAGTCATACAGCCTACTTGAAGATATACCAGTGGGGGTCTTTCGATTGGTAGATTGCACCATTTTCCCGTAGGTTCGCAGCCGGTATTCCGGCAGAGGAGTTTATTGTAGTTAGGATAATAGTCTTTTCTATACGTCTTAGTCTTTTTTTCATATTTTTTAGTATAGTTTTTAATGACGTTATCTTACAATAAAATTCCGTGATACAAAAAATAATAAATTACATCATATTTCAATAAGCTTTTCTTTGGGTCTTATGTAATTTTATTTAAGAAAAGCCACGGTCTAGCAAAACTACCTTTACTATCTAAATCCTGTCATTAATAATGTAATAGAATCTGCAGCTACATTTCTTCGTCTCATCTTAAAACAAAAAATAAGATCCTACAATGAACATTATGTGTCTATCTCTTTTTGGTTTAAAAAATTGTTGTGCTCCTTTTAGTAAAATTGCTCGTCTTTTATTTGCTAGTTTCATGAAACCAAACCAATTATTATTTCGAGACAAAAATTGATGCTTTTTCAATTATTATTATGTGTTTTTTATTGCAGATCCTGAAGAGGCTAAATTAGAGAATGAAACCTTAACCCTTTCCGGGCACAAACTTGTGCCTCACTCCTATTTGCGTTTATTAGCTAAATTAATTGGATAGGTTTCTTCATTAGCCCAATAGTATATAAATATTATAGTTTTAATGATATCATTGAATACAAAATATAAGCCATTTTTGTACCATCAACCCTGAAAGGGTAAAGCGTCATTTTTTTATCTGATTATAATTTGTAATAATATAATTTCATATTGAATTTAATGGGCAATTATTTTTTTTATATTGATTTCCATTAATGGAATACTATTTTCCATGGATTATGCTTCAGTCTTTTTCTTTGCCATGAATTGTGTTGTCACTTAACGCGTTTGAAAATGTATTAGAAACCTTATTTGTGAAATAACACTTTCTGATAATTGGTGGTAAAAATGAATCCAATCATGGGAACATTTATCAATAAAACTTGTAATTGACAAAAAATTAAGATATTTTTTGTATTAGATTAATTGAAGATTAAATTGGATATTCATTTTGAGTAATTGTCGGCTTACTGATAATCCCAAATGTAACTTACTATTAATAAAATCAGATAAGATATGTTGCGTTTTATGCATCTCTCATAGAAACTCTAACTAATCTTCCCCTAAACTATATTAAACTAATTATCATAATCCATTATTCAATTTTATGTTACTACCAGTCTTTTTGCTCAAAAAGGTACCAAATGACCATTCCTGTTAACTTTAATTAATCCAAATGGGTAGCCACAATTAATTTAGTTATATATTTCGATCAATAGAATGTGGTATACTTTTTGAACAGGAGTCAGAAAACTTTCTGGGCAACATAAAATTGCTGGAAATTTATATTTAACCCTTTCAAAGCTTGCGTTGCAAATATTCCTCACAACTTTCGATCAATAAAATTTTAAAATTAATTTAAATAAAGTTTTGATAATTGACTTGTTATACTATATTGTAGAAGATGAATCGTCGAGTTTTATAAATAAGGATTTATATATTATTGAGACTTGGAAAAGATCATTTTGCACTTTATTTTCATCATTGAAGATAAGGAATTCAAATCAAAGGTAAAGACCCAACCAACTAAAATGCTTTAACCCTTTCCAGGTTCAAATTTAAGTCTCGCTCCTATTTGCTCAAATTAACCCTTTCAATTGGTACAATTTATTGATTTAACCAATGGTAATCAAATAACATTAGTCTAATAAAAACATTAAGAAAAAAGTGAAAGCCATTTTTTGTGCCATTGCCCCTGAAAGGGTTAAAAGCGTTTATAATATTCATCAGTCTTGATAGAAATAAAAATTTATGGTGTGAGTATCGAAAAAAGTACGCAGCCTTGTTTTTTTATTCGGTTTAATTGTAGCGATTAGAAATGTATAATTTTTTTAAACTAGTATAAACTCCTGGTAATAATGAGATTACAATCTGTTTCTGGGCTTTTTGGAATTCTGGTTGAGTAGGTAATATCTTTTGGGACCATAGGCTCATTTCCATTGTTAGGATCCAGAATATTTGGACCATACTTTGAATTTGGAGGAAAACTTAAATCAAATCTTCTGATCAAGTTTGGTATAATCATTAGCATTTCCATCCACGCAAGACTATTTTCACAAAAGGAATGATAGCAAAAATTGTTTTTGAGAATTAAGTTGTTTAATTTACAAGGTTAAAATCTTACTTTCTTCCAGGACACATTCTGACACCTGTTGAGAATGCCAAAATTTCTTTCTTGAGTGACTCACCTTGTGGGCCCAAAAATCTTTCAGGATTAAAAGATACGTCATTTCCCCAAACTTGAGTATCTTGATGAGCTCCTGGAACAAACATAAAAACATTGGTTCCTTGTGGAATTTGGTACCCAGAAAGCTCAATTCCCTCCATGGGAACCTCTCTAGCTAATGCACCACCAACGGCTCCCCTTATTCTCAAAGCTTCATATACTGTAGCAACAAAGTAGGGTAGCTTTTCTCGAGATTCTTTATGCGTAATTTTATGTTCCTTATTCGGGAAATTGGATCTAACCTCCTCAACAACTCTCTGATACACCTTTGGGTAAAGCATGTAATATGTAATCAACCATGTCAAAGTAATACTGGTTGTATCGACACCAGCCAAAACCATTATAACCATTTCAGCAATTAGTTCATTGTTTGACAAGGGCTTTTTGTCTGAATTATTAACCGCAACCAAGTACATTTGCAAAATATCTATTCTATCATTACTAAATTTGCCGCTTTTAACTAAATCCTTTCTGCGTTTTATTGCATCAAGACAAAACTGTCTCAATTCTGGTTCAATTATAGTGAGGCCTGGAATTATATTTTGGAAATATCTCAGAATAGGAAATGAACTGAACTATAAAGCATGACGGTTAACATATTCAAAGTACAGTTTTAGAATTATAGAATTATAATTTATTTTGATTTTTTATCTTACTATAAACGAATTTTTCAAAGATTCGTTGACCCATCCAGTTACTGGATGACCATCGTTTTCTAAAGCATAGAAGCGTTCCCCAAATGCCAATTCACCAATGACATCAGCCGTAGTATTTTGTAAATATTTAAAATAGTTAAATTGGGCTGAGCCAGCACCGTTGTCAACCATTTCTCCAAGTTTATCAATTAATGAATCGACACAGATACTTTGAACTATGCTTTCAACGCTATCCAATCCAGTATGGCTAAAAGCAGGACCTATTTGACGTCTCTAAATAAAAAAATATATCAAAATGAAGATTGAAGTTTTAGTTATATTAATATACTTCATTTTAAATCAAGCAAGCTAAAAGTTAATATTTACTCTCATTCTGTTGAATTCCTCATCCCTAGTGGAAAAGATGTTCTGATGAACTCCTGCAAAGCCATCGTAATCGGAGCTCTTTCTGAACCTGTGTGTTGCCATTACTTTTTTAAAATCAGAAACTCTGGAGTCCGAAACCCAATTAGGTCCAATTCTAACAACCGGTCCATATTTTTTGTGCAATGAAAGTAGATATCTTGTAGTTTCTCCAGAAACCAAAGCCTTTCTTATGGGGTAAAATGTAAAACGGGAAGCCCAAGGACCAGGTATACCCCTTAATCCATCAAAAAAAGCATAGTAGACTATCTAAAACATTATGAGTGATATATATATCAATAGAGAGCTGTTGTAAAGATTATCTACCTTATAAACCCCAAAAGCGCAGAGAACTGAGTATAAAAATTTGCTATTGTTGCAATAATTTAAGAAATATGATTTGGTTATCTCCACCAGTTCGACAATCTTCATGTTAATTGTTTCTAAAAAATTTAACTATATTCTTGCTTATTATACAGGAGAAGATTATATAAACCTTTCAGTTTTGTGTTGAAATAATTTTTTTTCAGAAACTCGGATCATCATTTCATAAAAATAAGTGCCTTGTTAGTTTGTTTTTTATTTTTTTTATAAAATAAGATTACTATTATTATCTGATACATCGTGCTACGAAAGCCAATGAGTCTGTTTTTTTGCATAAATATTTGTATAACTCATATTAGGCGTAAATAAAACATTATCCAATTAGTTGAGAAATGAAAAATGACTTATGCTAATATTAAATAAGCTAATATTAAACCAAATGAACAATTCCGAAAATGCTGGAGCTCTTTTGTAATAAATCCTTGGCAAGTATTTTTTTAAAAATCTAATTAATCATATCTATCGAATTAAAAAATAGATATCTTATTGGTTTCAGAATTTTTAATTTACAGATGAAAAAAGTAGTTTATTCAATTTTAAAATAATGAGCGGATTGGGTTAAAATTCTTAAAGACTGGATAAATAAATCTGGAACTTTATTTTTTAATCTTCAGGGAAATTACAATAGTTATAAAATCGACAATAGACAATCCTGTCATAGCAGTAATAAATTTTTTTTATGAATTTAGCTACTATAACTAATTATTAAAATATTGGTGCTATATTTTATGTTTAACGATCTTTTGACCCGAAAATTTATTGGGCACTAGTTTGTGAAATATAAAACCTAATCATTGGTAAAAATAATCAATAATGATATAAAATTCTTGTTTTTAAAAAATTCTTTTACTGTCTGAAAAGAGTCTATCTACTTTTGTTTCATCTCTGAATGGTTTAATCCTTTCCAGGGGATGGGAGGAACAAATCAATTTATATTTGTGAAATTTAACATCTATACTCGATAACACATGTAAATAAACCTTATGTAAAATGAAACTTTAATGAAATCAATTTATATGTATAAAAAATTTCCCATTTTATATTTATCTGTTCCTGGGGGTGGAGGTTGTTCAATTTGTTTTTAAAGCCTGAGAGGGATAAGTATTTATTTATTTTAACCCTTTTTATAATTACTTTAATATGTATATTAATTCTTTCCGGGTCCAAATTTAAGCCCCAATCGTATTTGTGTAAATTAGCCATTTCAATTAAGCTAACTACTTGATTTATCCAATAGTATACAAATTATATCAGTCTAATGATAACATTGAGCAAAAAGTAAAATGAATTTTTTATACCATCTGCCCAGAAAGGGTTAAATATAATGCGGTTACTAAATATTTATAAACTATTTTTTATAAATCCTTAAATCTAGAAAATGGTTTCTAATTTGTAGTTTCAATTTATCCCAGAAAGCGTGCCATAATTTCTGTCACTTCAACGTATCAAGTACCTAATTTTTCTATTTTTAAATCTATTATTACTAAATCTTTTCAGGACCAAATTCGAAAAAAGTAACACCAATTTCGAAAGAAGTAGGAATGTATTGGATAAAAGTCCAATCAATTACAAAAAAAAGTAAATCCAATTTGGGAAGAGCATACTAAATTATTTTTTGCTGAAATTTAACGGTTTCTAAAAGTGTATCCATTCCAAATATCTTTTCAAAAATATTCTATAATTACGTTTCCATTTAGAATATTTATACTGTAAAGGGTATGTGTTTGGATAATATAGCACGCTATGCAAATAAATCGTGTAAAATTTAGGCTTCAATATCATTTTCCAAAACTTTTATTATCAATACATTTCAACTCTACCATCGCTAATTGAATAAATTTAAAGACGGATATGCCCATGAAGGCGCAAATAGTGTTAACCGACTTGTAGAAAATAAATAAAATAATCTTAATGAGATCAAAATTGCAACCAAATATTCATACAAAAGGCATTGATGTGAAATATTCTGTCAGGTGAATCTAAATAACTGAACATACCGAATTTATTGAGCTTACAGTAAAATTGGGAACATAATTTTTATGAAAAATCTAATAAAAATAACTTCTGGATATGTATTATAACTTAAATTTGCATGCTATGAATATACAGTACCTTTTAGACAGTTTATTTATTTAAAGTATTTCTTAAAGGATATTTCTGTAATTTTACCAAAATGGTGCATTTTTGATTGAGATTTTTGCTACCTACTGTAATTCATAAACAAAACGTATATTTAGAAAAACGCACGAAAAATGAATCAACTTTGTTTATTTCTTGCTTAAAACCCCCCAAACTTACCTTTACCCTACGATCCATTCCAGTTTAGCTATTCATTAGCCCAGAAGATAGAATTACAGGGTAAAATATAAAACCAAGTATCTAATATCTAATCACATCAAATAATTGTTTTAAAAATAGACTTTTTAAATCGAATTCCCAAAAAAGCATAAGCAAAATCAACTAAATCCAAATTTAATTTACTTTTTTTGTAATTGACTGGACTTTTATCCAATAAATTCTTACTTTTTTCCAATTTGGCCCTGAAAAGGTGTATTGTTACTATTGTTAAGGGGGTTTTAATAGTAATAGGCCCTTTTTTGCATTCCAATAGACCTTTTTTTCTGGACCTGTGGGGTCATTCTTATAACCAATAATTCACTTTAATTTATAGGCATGAATAATGTCATTATTGGTTAAAATTTAATCGTTCGTAGGTATGTTTAAATTTTTGATTTAATTAAAATAATAAATTATTTAGCCCAATAATAACGCTTTTAATATTTTCAAAAAAATAAGCCCTCAGATCTAAAAAAAAAGCGTATCTCTTTTGTTATGAAAACCCCTGTAATATAGAATGCGTATATCAGCCCTAAATTTGAGATCAAACTTTAAATAACTGGAGATTTTTTGATAAATAAGAGCCATCTAAGTTTTCTCAATGAAAAAAACCATGAAAACCCCGTGCTAATCAGTTTTAAAGGGGACTTTAATCTTTTAGGATTTCTAATATATATAACCGGCTGTTAAAAAAATGAACTTATTAAATTTGGCTTAAAAAAAATTAAAATTAAGTATATAATGGTAAAAAAACTCAGTATTTTCCTATGGTTATTTAATATTGAAAGCGACAGAAAAACACCTTTACAATACATCGAAAATTATAACTAATAGATAGATTATATCATAACAGAATTCGAAATAGGAAAAATATATATTCCTTCAGAAAACAACCACTTCCAGTATCTGAATTGCATATTCTTTCGCGGTTGTAATTATAAACATCTTATGCAACTCCATATGCAATTTAAAAAATTGTTATTTTATGTAAAGTTTAGACAAAACATTATTAAATACTTATTTTTTGCACTAATTTAAGAGATTTTTTATGAATTATATTAATTATCCGAAATATAAGCTACGACTTAAGCATTCTTATCGAAAAATATATAATTTTTTCTAATGTAAAATTTCTAATTTTCTAATTTTGTTACTTAATTACTTTTGGTCCATTAAAATTAAAAATTATGATACAAAGTAGTAATTTGACATCTATTTCAATATTTAACTTCTTTTTCAATTATTTTTTATTTTTTTGAATTAGAATGATAAATTAAACTCTTAAATTAAAATAATCAAGAATCCATAATAAATTAATTGAAATATAGTATAAGATGTTTAAAAAATATGTGTATCTTTTTTAGAAAGTATAAAAACGATCAAACTAAATTATGATATTATATGAAATAAAATGATGTATATAAATTTAGTAATCGCTTTGCAGTTTCGTTCATAAATAAGGGTGTTATACTTTAATGATTTAATGAAAAAAATACTGTAAAATAAAAATTTTAAATCAAAAAATTTACTTCTATAAGTTTTTTTTTGATGGGAAACAATATTGATCTATTCTATGCATTGAAAAACATTTCGATGGATTTTTTTTTTGATTTTTATCGCTTATTTTATACTAGAAATAGTAAAAATACGTATATATAAAGTGATATACCACAATAAATAAAATTTACATTTTAATATAATTAATTCTTAACAATATAATAATCCGACTTGGAATTCTTGACATTACTGCTTTTTTTTTTTGTAACATTATTACTCTTTGGATAGAAAATCTTTTTTTTCTTCTATTTATTTTTTCCATTGATACATAAAAATAATGCAAAACATAGAATTTCAGTTTATCTAACACTTTTTTCATTATAAATGAAACGTTTTATTGATTTATTTCGTAAAAAATAATGGCAAAAATAATAATATTATAAGATTTTTATAGTATAAATTAAAAACTGAAATGAGATTGGTATTCAATTTTGATTAATAAATTTTGTTAAAATCATTCTCACTCAATAAAGATGTTTTTTTAAATATGATCAGAATTTTTTTTTTTTTGTTTTATCAGATTACCATAACTAAAAAATTTATCTCAAAGAAATACGAGTTTTATTATTCTGAAAATAAATATATGATTCAATATTGATGTTCAGAAAATCGGTAATAAATACGAATAAAATCACTTTCAGTAATTAGGTTAAAAAACCCCTAATATAAATTTAATAAATTTTAAAATCTCACGAATAAAAACTCGAAATTTTAATTCGCGTATCAGCACATATAACCCACGATCTATAAGTTGGATGTATGTTTTTTTCCTATTAAATTTAGAAAGTTAATAATTATTTGTTTATTAAATCTGAATATAAAAAAAATCAAACTTTTATCTATATTGCTAAGGATTTGTTTCGTTAAATACTTATTATTTTGATAATGTTATAGAAAAAATTATAGAAAATGTCTCCCGGTATCAAAATTTCTCTATATTAACTTCATTACAGATCTTCAAATAGATTTATTTATTTTAATTTGATTTAAACCAAAAAAAAAATTTAATTTTGTGAATGGCTCTGTTGATCAACAATGTTCTTTTAGACTTCTATTCAATGATAAAAAAATGACCAGATTATTTATAGATATATTTTTCCTCACATTATAAGATAATATAATATAATCTCTATTTTATATTTAGTCATTTTCTATCTCAAAAACCCCCTTCAAATTATCTAATATCTGTTACAGATTCATATTATCTATATGATTAGTCTTAATAGACCTTGAAAATATCTTAGTCAACTCTACTTTTTGGAGTAATCTATATGAATATAATCTATCTTTTGAAAACTATGAATAAATAATTTTCTAATGGTAAGTTTTAAGCCTTAACTTCGAACATCCCTTTTGCATTTTATATCTTTGTGAAAAAATAATAACGCTACGAATACCTAGTGCATTAAAATCGTGCGTCTTTTTTATTTTTATAAGCGTTTAGTTATCTGGAAAATTTATATATGCGGTTAATAAAAATCAGTTCTTAATACAGAATTTATTATCCAATTCATTTTTATTTAAATTCAATTCATTAACGCCTAATATTCTTAAAAAAAATAATGGATATTATCTTTTATTAATTCCATTTAATCTTTGTACAAACGAATTGAATTAGAACTTTTAATTTTTCTTTCCGCTACTATATCGAATAATTAATAACCAATTTTAAAAATATAAATAACGTGGGTTTATTACTGGAAAATTCTGTTAATTTAAATTTTTAATGCACAAGAGATACATTTTTAGAAAAAATAATATTTTATCAAGGATAATTTTCATAAGACCAGGAAAAAATAGTCTTAGTTATCATTTATGACTCATCATTTATCTTTTCCTTGATAGTTATTTAACTTTAAGGTTCATTTACGATTTTTGATTTTTAGAATCCAATAGATAAGTAATTTAGGGTACCTTATAATTGAAATAAAAGTGGGTATTAATTTTAGAATTAAATGCAAAATACCTATATCAGACACTTATGCCTTACAAAAAATCTAGTATAAAAATTTTAATATATTTAAAATCCTTATACTTCATAATTTCATTTGCATATTTTAGTTGCAATTTTCGATATTTATATGGCATTGTTAATAGATTAAATTTTGGCTGATTCTATAATGAGTTAATGTTAGCACTAAACTTGGATCGACTTTTTTTTGTTAAAATAAAATTTAATGCCATTAATATTTAATTAAGAAAAAGTCTCACTACTCTTAAACTTCTTTTCGATTGACTAGTCTTCAAGAATCTTATGATTATATTTATGTGCAAAAAAAAAAGATATAAAAGATTATTATAACTATAAAATTTTCTACAACATTTTTTATTTCAATAACAGATTTGTGGGCTCTCTTTATTTTGATACCCACTATAAGATAAAAAAATTGAAAGAATTCATGTTTTTTTTGAAATTTCATCAATATATCCAAAAAAATTGATAAAATATTGAGTCTATAAGTATTACTTTAATAAATTCGGGAATTTTGTTTTTTTTGTGTTTTATTTTTTAATATAATTGTTTGATGTTATAAATGTTAAGATTTGAGCTAATTTAAAATAATATGTATTGTTTCTATCAAAACTCGTTGGCTTCTATCCATTTAGAAATATCTGAAAAATCGTTAGGTACTTGGGCTGTTATACTCTCACTAATAAGTCTACAAATGTCCTGCATCCCATTATCTTGAGCATATTTTAACGACTTCATACAATCAATAGTGGGGTCTGCACCATAAGCCAATAGAAAGTGAACAATATCAATACATCCACTTTGAGTTGCTTTAAACAAAGGCTCTCCATTTCTTGCATTTACATCTGCGCCACAGAAAACCAAAAATTTGACAATATCTATAGATTTATCAACGCATGCATTTATAAGCGGGAAGTTGTCGAATACATCGATGTCAATTCCTTTTGACACTAAAAATCTTATGATCTTTATTTCAGATCTTTTGCATGCGTTGATCATCGCTTCAACTCCACTGCCGCTAAACCTAGCTCCTTTTTTCCAGAGTTTTTCCAACGTTTCAAGACTGCAATACTTACTTGCGATCTCTAAGTAATTTTGGTCAAAAGTTTTTAATTGCAAACCCTTCTCTAGCAAGGTTTGTACTACGGAATCATGCCCCTTCACAATTGAATATTTTAAAACTGAATCATCACAATCACTAATATCAAACCCTTTAAAGTGGAGATGATTTAGCATTTCTGCACGGCCCGCATAGCAACATCTTATTGCAACAGAGACTTTTGGATCTCGGATTTTAAATCCTAAATCGATCATATTTTTGAAAGTGTCAAGTCTATTATGGTTTATTGCTTTAAAAAGAACCCTATGCATTGCTGATCTTGCTTTAGAATGACCTAATAGGAACCCCAGCATCTCCAAGGAACTATTATTTTCAAGCTGGAAGATGGACTCGGCTTTGATATAATCAAAATCTAGTTCCTCATGACCGCTTAATTTATGAGTTTCATTTTGATGAAAGTTGTTTTGAGGTCTTATTTTATAAGCCTCTTGCATGACCCTTATTATATCGATTCTATTCTTTACAATAGCTAAATTCAAAGCTGCTCCATTGTACTGATTTATTCTTATTAGCGGATGTTTGAAATAATTCCTATTCTCTAACTGGTTATTCTTTGAGGGGTCTTCTGTTGTGCTTTCGCTGTAAATGCTGACGATTTTCTTAACAAAAAGGGTCAACTGTATGGAAATTAAATTGACCCACCCCTTTTCTATAGCATACATAAACAAGAAATGGTTCATTTTCTTAAAAAAGGACCCCTTTTTGACCAGTTTAATAACTACATCTTCATTATTCATTATTTTGGGATATCTTCTGAACAAAGTCTCCAATTCAATCTTGGAGCTGCATTTTTTATGAGTGTTGAGAATAAAGTTGGCTTTAACGCTGTCAATACTTGATATGTCATGAAAATCCCTATTAACTAAAGATAAATTTTTGTTTCCAGAAAGCACAAAAATACGACTTTTTGTTTGTTGGCTTAGCTTTGAAAACATATTTTTTAATTATAAATTGTAAGAACTAGCAGTACCAGATGTATATTTAAATTGAGATAAAAAGTTTTTTATGGAGCAAAGAAATTGAAAAATGGGAGAATATTTCAGTATTTATATATTTTCAAAATAGCAAAAAACAGTTTAAACCATTATTACGGTTTAAAAAAGTCCTGGTTAAGTTTAGTACATTCCATCCAAGTTTTATTAATATCAACATCGCCATCATTAGAATTTGGCTTATTAATAGATAAGATTTTAGTAGAATACAGACACTAATAAAATAGGATTTATATGATGCTCTTAACCTTGAAATAAAAATAAATCTTCATAAACCAGAAAATCGTTATATGCATTTATAAAAAAATGTCCAAATATGTATAATTATATATATTCATGTTATATTTTTAGACAATTAAATTTTAACAACAATAGAATTATTTTCATATGATGTATATATTTGGATTGATTGGTTATAAATTAATTTATATGGCATAACTAACTTCTAAACAGTAAAAAATATCTAGAAATAATTACTATTGAAATATCAAAAATAAGCTTCTTGAAATAAATTACAAGCAGAGATAAGACAATTAAAAGAGAGCTGGAGATAATTAGTTGTTATGTGGGAAAAAAATAAACTGTTTTGGTTTATTTTTAGATACCTCAGATTTTAGTTAAACAATATGGAAATCAGAGATATATATTTCTGTAAATAGGATTTAAGATAAAATTCTAAAATACATTTCAATACTAAAAGTTTTTATCTATAAATTGATTTTAATTTAGATTATACTTACTCGAAATAGCTTAATAACCAACTTAAATATTTAGCCCTTTCTGCACTTGAAATTATTTAGGATTCCTATTTGTGAACTCAAAAAAAAATTATTCAGTTACAGTAAAAAATCAACCTATTTAAGATAATTTTTTAATCTATTCTTTTCTACCGATCAAAAAGTTGGACTATTTTTGATCTTTTAATTTTAAAATTGCCGAGTTAGAAAAGTCATCAATTCTGACTAAAATCATAATCTATTTAAAACAAATTTATTTACTATAATTTCCTGAAAAACTGATATATAATGGTGTTTTTGATTTAATTACTATTTTAAAAAATATATTCACAATAAATTTTATTTATTAATTTTCATGTG
>LSSL01001503.1:0-23660 GCA_001953115.1 Smittium mucronatum
ATATATATAATTATAATCCATTGTGTGAGAAAAAGGTTTTATATCTATAAAATTATCATATTAAACATTTTTTAAATTTCATTTACACTCAATTTTCTCAAATAAATTTTTTATAAAGATAAAATAATATTTAATTTTTTTTATTCACATTTGATTCAATTTACACATTTATAAATAGCCCTCTTTTTAAAAATAAAATATTTTTAACTTGATTCAAATTACAAGGAAAAAAAGATCAGAGAAAAATAAGAATTTTTAATTTTCCATAGGTAGTTTGATATCAATTTAACCGATATTTTTTATTTTTTTGATAATATAATAATCATTATTTATTACTGAAAAGTGGGTGAAAATGAATGTAACAAAAAAATTGATGTTTATATTTATAGATCATCATGATTAAATCTAAATAAAAATAAAAATAAATCTTCTATCAATTAGGATGTTAAAAAGTAAAAAACCATCAACTTGAATATTTTAATAAATTTATTTCGTTCAATCAAAAAATTTAGAAAATTTTCTCGAATAATCGGATTTATTTCGATAAAAATAAATAATTAGATTGACCTTGTATTTTATCAGTAAATTTTTATTATCGGAAATTATCCGAATTTACCAAAATAATTAAGCCTATATTGTAACCAGAAATTTTTGTTAAATAAGCATGAATATCGAGAAATTTCATTTGGTTTAAAAAAAAATTCAAATTTCGACTAAAATTATTTTATTTTACAGAAATTGTGTTTATAGAAATAATTTTAGGTATTTACAGACTTTTTAATTGATCAAAATAGCTAAAATTTTGGTAACAAAAAAATTAATCATATTTTATAGTGATATTTTTTTTAGTATTTCATAATATTATGATTTTTCTTAAGAATATTTATTGATTTTGGTGTAAAAAATAAGGGGAATATAGATTGAAAAATAAAACCTAAATGATACAAATACACCAAAAAATAGAATGGAAAAATTATATTTATTGTATCTTTCGATTATAAGCTGAATTATTCGAATAATTATAGATCGAATAAAAATAATAAAAAGCTATGTTTAATCCAATCAAATCTTTAAATAACAAAACTTATGTTGTTGAAATTAAGATGTGATATTTAAATGATACAGAAAATCAAATTATGTGAATGTTAAAGATCAATAATATATAGTTGAAATAGAAACTTTTTTTTTATTAAAAAAATAACAATCACAAACAATTTTATAAACTAAAGCTTTACGAAATTTTGACCTCTATAATTATAGATATTTTCTTTATTTTAAAAATAAGAATTAATTTAATTTTATGTTAAAATATATTGTATTAAGACCCTATCCTGGATATTACAAAGTATATTTCATATGATAAAGTATCATAAAATAATGGAAATATTTTATATTCACTTTTTTTTTCAACCAATAAAATCATTAAACATAAATATGTCATATTTTTATAATTGTGGAGGAGGATCATGATAAAAAAAACAAAAATTAACAAATATTTAATATTTATGGAGTTGAAAATCTTAAATATAATACACATTTATATATAATCATAATTATAACTATCCTTAAAAAAAACCAACAATAATAATTTTTATATAAATTCGGGTAAATTTTTCAAGTAAAATTTTATATACACGCCATTTGAGGAAAAATATTAATTTAATTTAACAATTTTGGGTCGATTAATATCTGTTAAATAATAAATAATTGAATTTTTTAATTTTATAGAATGTTATTTAGTAAATGTTAATGAAATTTGTATTATCAAATATGATATAAGGGGTTTTTTGATTGATTATCTAATTATTCGCCATTAATTTATTTTAAAACGTTACTTATTTTAAGCGAAAAGGTAATTTTCAAAAAAATTCATAAAAAATCTCAAGCCTTTTGAATCCAATAAAATCAAATTAAAAAAAATGATGAATAAAACAAAAAAAAATTAGTAGAGATCTCCGATATGTTTTTGGAAAATAATAAATAAAAAAATAATTAGTTCTGAGTTCATAAGGACAAAAATAAAGATAAATTTTTCATAAAGTTTGATTTAATATGAACACAATTAAAATTGTAAATTCTGATATAGATAATAAAAACAATTTGTAAATTACCACAATGAATTATGTTTAACAAATTGAATATCCGAATTGATTAATTGATTAAAATCGTGAAGCTTTTTTATTAGAAATATATCAAAATTGAGGGTTAAAATCAATTAAATACATTATTTTAAACAAATGATGGTTATAATTTAAAAATTAATGGATAAATCGTTAAATTAGCTTATAAATATTAGAAATGGTTCAGAATAGTCTATGGAATTTGCATTAAAACTCCTTATTTTTCATTAATCAAATTTGTTATATTTATATAATAGTATGTTTTTGATGAATATAGCTAAATCAGGAAATATTATTATTATTATTCTATTTTACCAATTAAAATTAGTAATTTACACATAACAAAGTAAAATTTATACTAGATAACTCTCTATAATTTTGTATTAACTAAATTGTGCTTTTTTTTTGAGTATATTATATTTATATAAATTAAAAAAAAATAATCACGCATTAATTAAATCAATTTTTTTTAGTTTGGATAAATGGAATATCATCTTTGAGTGTAATAACTTTGCTATTAATTTTTTACATTATTACTTATTTTATTACATCAAAAAAAAGTATAGTTTTTGGCTAGTTCATAATTGAAATTGTGAATAGAAGCTTTTTATTAAAAAATGAGGAATATTAAACGGGTCACTCTACTCTTCTATCTTTATCTGCTTTTTTGTGATTTATATTTACATTATCCAAAGTTGAAAACTGTAAAAATAATATTGGTATACCATTTTATTCCTTAATAAATCTGTTTTTTTATCAATAGTGGGGTATTTCAAAAAATATTGACTTTCTAATGTTAGGTTTTTTTTAATTTTATAATTTTTTTTATAAAATGGATTCATTTATACTAGAAGCAATAGTGTTTGCACAATAGGCTATATATATATAATTAAGTTTTGGGTATTTTTGTAATTCAAATAGATTAAAATTACCTTTTTGAAAAAAAAAAATTAAGAGAAATTTTTTATTTTCTTTATTTTTGTACACCGAATTTTATTATAAGATAACACCATTAAAAACTATACTAAAAAATTACAAAAAAAATAAAAAAACTTATAGAAAAAAAACTTATCCTAACTAAAATAAGCTCCTCTGTAGGACTACTAACTGCTTGCATGCGGAAAAGGGGCTCAATATAACGGCTAGCCCCCCTGACATTGATTCAATTAGGTTTATGACCGAGGTTACATGCAGCCAAAAATTAAGATATTTTTCAGATAAAAATATTCCATTGAAGCCATTGAGCTCCTAGTCAGAGCCTACTTTTAACAGGATTAATAAAATTAGACTTCTACTCAAACATGTGTTTGATTGACGCGAATTTTTTACAAATGGCTGTTACCGAGAAATTAATTTATTGGAAACATTTCATTAACTTAATATCATCGGTAAGTTTTATCGTAGCTCTAATATCATAAATTAAATACATAATATTTATATAATTCAAATAAGGGAATAATATAACTTATACATTATTTATTTTGTATATAAATAGTGAAAATGATTCTTTTAATAAATCTAGTAAATATTATAATACGAAAATGGGGAGGTAATGAGTGAAAAAAAAAAATTAGGGTCTTTTTAAAATAATATTTGGTATATTAATATAGCGCGAACATATTGAATTCATAAAACATTAATAACAGAATATTTTAAGATTAAATTTTCAATTTAGCTCCACTTCACACATTAAGAAGGTTTTAAAATCGTACAGGTATAAAAAATTGGATATGAGAGAAAATGTTTTTATTTTAAGTTATAAAAATGGAAAATTGAATTATTAATAGAGAAATAGCCTTTTTTTGCAAAATTAGTTATTTAAAAGTATTGCATATTCTTTATTTTACTTTTTCGCAAAGTAATCTTGAATGAACTTCAATTTATCCAAAATAGTAGTAATAGATAATATGAGTATAAGAAAAAAATCCTTGTTTAATTTTACATATAATTTAATAATTTAATAATTTAATAAATCTCTCATATCTTTTTTTATCTTCTTTGTATTTATATAAACTTTTATATAAATTCCATACAATATAACTTCAGAAAAAAAATTATTTTAAGCGTGGAAAAGACTCTATAATATATCCAAAAAATGAAAATTAGTTTAACTAATTTGGTAGTCTCAGATTGAATATAATATTTGATTTCTAAAATTATGCTAAATAAATAATTTGTTATATTTTAGTTTGAATACTATTAGTTTTATACGAAATTTATCATTTAAGGGGAAATATTTATATTGATTATCATTATATATATTAATGTAAAAAAAGAATAATTATATAAAATTTTGGTTTATGGAGCTTCTGTGGTAATCGGTGGGTATTATTAGTTGAATTAAAAATGCGTTTAAAGTTGTTATAAAAAATGGAAAAAATTTAAAAATATTTTTTAAAACAGTTTTAATATGAAAAAAAATCCAATGTAAGATATTCATAATGAAAAATCAAGTTTAAATTTAATTTTGCATGCTATACTTGAAGAAATAGATTTGAAATTCAGATTAAATAGTTTGAGATAAGAACATTAATAAATATACAGAGAATTTGATAATATTATTAACAAATAAAATGATTATTTTGGCTAATTTTTTTTTTTTTTTTAAAAGGGAATTTATTTATAATATTTAAACATTAGAAAAAAATTATGGCTAAATAGTAAGCTTTTTTTTCTAAAAAAAATGTCTGGTTAATTTAAAATAATATTGAAAATCATTCTGTCTTTGAAAGAGATTCAAATAAATATATTTTATCATATAAAAATAAAAAATCTATGGAATACTGATAATTTTACATTATTTTTTATTTATTTATGTATTTAGAAGTTTTAAAATAAAATAAAATGACCACCAATTTAAGTTGGTGAAGAAATCTAAGTCGTGCTTCAAAATTTTAAATATAAAAATATATATTTTGGATGATACCATTCTAAAAAAGGATTAGTATTAATCATAAATAAAAAAATTAACGACTTCTTGGGGTAAAATGGAGCTCATATTATTTAAAATTAAACCAATCTTAGCATATTTATACAAAAAAATCATTTTTACTAGCCTTATTTAATAATTATTATAAAATAAAAATTAGATATTTTAATTATTGAGAATGATTTCATTTCATATCTCATATTTTATAAAATACATAGCTTATTTTTGAGCTTTCAAATAATTTTTTATTAACTCGTCAAATCATAAATCATATGAAAAAAATTAAAATGGTTCGGAACTCAATGTCTAGCCAATTTAAATATATTATATCAATATAATGTACCTGGATTATTTTAAAACTTATTTTTATATTATTATCATTAAATTAATTTCGTCTAATTAAAGTTTTTCCCCTCTAAATATACTTAATTTTTTTTAAAAAATATTTAATATCATAAAGAATTAAGCTAAAAGTTCCATAAAATTACAGTGGTCAAAACACTCACCCCTTATTATTATATTTTATAACAAGGCTTAATTTTAAAATATGATTCACTTAATATATATAGTAATGTTCGATGTTCTGAAATCATGTGATTTTTAATTGATTTATATTAAATATGAACCGATTAAAATTTATTTTACTTATTATAATTCAATAGTATAGTTATTTAGCCTTTAATTTATCGGAT
The DNA here is from genome assembly GCA_001953115.1 of Smittium mucronatum. Taxonomy (NCBI): domain Eukaryota; kingdom Fungi; phylum Kickxellomycota; class Harpellomycetes; order Harpellales; family Legeriomycetaceae; genus Smittium; species Smittium mucronatum. The sequence continues at coordinate 5,742 of LSSL01001503.1, forward strand.
TTTTTTTTTCTTAATTTTCTAATTTTTTTAAAAGATTACGAAGAATATGTTTAGAATTTTTTTGATAGTTTATATTTACAATAAGACGTAAAAAAATAATAGAAAATTCTGGATAATTAGTGACAGGAATTATTTCTTTAAGGTATAAAGCGTTTAAAAATATATTGAAATTAAATAAATGATGATAGTTTTTTTTGTGAATTTTTTTGAATATTCTAACTTAAAATGTTACTATGAAAATTAATTTTAATAATGGTTGTTTTTGTAAATTCATTATTTTTATAATTTTTTTTTATTGAAATAATAATCAAATACTAACCTTTCGAATTCATCGAGGTTATAGCTTTTGTTAAAAATCAAGATTTATCTTATTTAAAAATCTTCGAACACTCTTAATTTTTTTAAAACAAGTAAAATAAATGGTTTGAAAATTTAAAATCTTGTAATTAAAAAATTGGCTATCTTTTTTCGTATTGTTAAAGGATATTTTAATATATTTTAGTTGCCGATGCTTTTTTATACAAGCGATTCTTTCCTCTTTCCACAAAGATTTTATCTAATAGATATATCGCGTTTTTACTCTTTTAGGTTTGGTAGTTAAGTCATAGCTATAACTACCCTAAATTTAATAATAATTGATCTACTATAATTTCTAATAATTTTATAAACCCAATTTAATCTTCAAATAGAAAATTATAACTAGCGAAAAAAAAGCTTCAGTTTATTCGCGTGTCTCAAAATAGAATTTGAGATCTATATATTTTTTCGAACCAGATAATTAATGAATAAAATAAAATAAAAATTGTTAAATAGAGTGTATTCATGACTTTTTGTGGATTTTCACCGAAATTCGAGGACAAAAATGACCGGTAAAAAATAATTTTTGTACATATTTTCGAGAATTTGCGGATTTTCCCAGATTTTATCTATTTCCCCTAGATTTTTTTTACCAATTAACCCCAAAGATTATTATTATTTAGATTTTAGGGCGAATTTTGTTTTTTAATATTCCGATATACGGGGTGTTTGATTTTTTTATACTATTGATCAAGTATAAAATGCAGCTTAATCAATTTATGAGTGAATGATTTTATTAAAATGTTACTGATAAGTATATGTTCTAATCATAAATGAAATGGTGGATGAGAAAAATCATCAGTAAAACTTATTTTTAAATAATTTTATTTCGTAATATATAAATTAGTACATAAAGAATTATAACAATTTGGTTTAACATTAATAACTTAAGATAAATAAGCAATAATTATAAAAATATCATTTTTGCATATATTTATTGCTTAATAGTAATTACATCAATATTCGTTTTCGGTAGATTGATGCTCCATATTGGGTTCAAGTAAACTGGAGAGCAAGTTTAGAGTCTATATCATCTCTCTCAATCATGAGATATCGTGATTATCGATCCCCATGTAAAATCATTGGGTACTTATGTATTTTTAATCATCATTGGATTATTAAATTAAATGAAATATCATGGTATTTTTAGTTAATTGAATAGCGTATTAAATAAAAAAATAATTGGTTAGACATCCTCGTTCTATTCGGTAGATAGGTGTTAATAACAATATTCTCTTTGAAAACCCCTCCTAAAATAACAATTTCCAAAAAAATCCTATAGATATTATACCAACAGAGTGTACTAAGCATTATACAGTAATTATAAAATCCTATAAATCTTAATTAAATTTTTCCATAGTCTACAGAGCTCAAAAAATAATGAAAGAAGCTTATAAATCACAAAATTGAATACGAATTTCCATTAATTCTTCCAAGAATAAAATCAATTCAAGGTGATATCGATTTCAATTTCAACCTTTTTAAAATACAGTAGAGTCGACCCTTGCCAAGCTTTATAGTATGTTGATCAAGTGATATATATATATATCACTTAAGTCCTAACCCAATCATGTTTTGTGAACCGAAACTGCAGAGAATTTTCATTTAACTGGAAGCTTTCTCAGAAATAAAATGTATAATTTGTTTTTTTATTTTTCTTTCAGCTTATGTTATTAAAATAAAGCTGATTGGAATTCATTATATCGTTGAGTCTTACAGGTTAGTATTTTGGCAAAATAACTGCACTTAAGTTATATTATAATGTTGGTGTCAATGAATTTGTTGCTGATCAACCTGGAATCCACGACTTAGAAGAAATATACTATTGGTCAAATGCAATTTTGCTGCGGATTTTTTATGCTCATCCAATAAAATCTAATAAATATGTACTCCTGGTTATATCTCAGCTTTAGGGAAAATATTTTATTGGGAGATATGCTTCAATAGAAATATATTATTGGCCAATTTATGTTTTGAACACTCCATTTCCAATGACCTCGGAACAAAGTAGCATCTCATCCATATTTGTTCTAATGCAAAGCGTCAAAAAGGTATTACAAACGAAAGCGACACGGAGATTATTATTGGATGTTGCATTTTAACCTTTTTCAAGCAATAATGTAAATTATCCCTTTGTAGGAAGCGAATTGAACATGGCATGAAATATATACTAACGTTGAAAGGGCCCTAACCTTATAATCGTGGATGTTTTTTCCAGACGCAGCTGTTTCAGCATTAATTGAACAGTGATCCGAGTTGAATTAAATATACAAGTGAAAAAAAATTGTTGGGTTAACTGTGAGTTGTAGATCGATTTTGGTTTTTTGATCTTGAAAGCTAATGATCCATTATCATACATTCAATATATAGAAAGATTTCTTTTATAACTTTTTTTCCTATTTATAATGATACATATTATATCAGCCCACATTGTAATTTTAATAAAAATTTATCTAAAAAATTCCCAAAAACCACATACAGTGGTGATTAATATCTGAATTTAATAAAGATATATATTTTTTTCTTTCTAGGGCAGCGAGTATTGACCACTGCTGGCTAACTGCAGAATAATAATTATTGATTCCAAAAACTCAACTATGATGGAAATTAGAAAGCTTGATTACTTACGAATTTTTAGTTATTATGAATTTTAGAATTTATTTTGTATAATGCATTTCATAGCTGATTAATAATTTGGATAGTGTCATATTTGGTACAATAAAATTCCGTGATAAAAAAAAAAATTAGTCATATTTGGCCAAATATAGCTAAGAAGTAACTCCCAGCCCTTCAAAGTATAGGCTAAAACATCTACCTATTTTATCTTTTGTGGCTAAATGCATTTCTTTTTTCGGACGTAAAGGGAATTTGGAGTGTATAAAAAAAATAATATTGTAGCTTATTGGTGTCAAACTCAAAGTAAAAAGAAATATATTCGCCAAAAATATATCTATTCTAGAAATAATAGATTAATGTCGAAATAATTGTAAATTATTCGCCAAGAATGTTTTCTTGTGTTGAAAATTAACCAATGGAAGTGATAATAAATCTACTTTAGACCATTATTTTCATTTGAAGTGCATTTCAAAAAACCTGAAGAGAAATGAATATCCCAGATTAATTACAAAGTCGTCAACTTTCTATCATTTTTATCAAGGATCTACTTGAATTGACTTCTTCCATTTCTTCCATTTCCTCGATTTTTTTACCTTGTCCCTATATAGAAAAATATATACTCGAGTATTTTTCATTTCTTTCACTTTTTTGCATAATCGAACCGTCAATAATCCGAAATACTTATATAAAATCACCTTTTAATATGCTAAAAACCCAGGAATCTCAGCCTGATTCAACCTCACTGGTTTATAAGAATGGTTCAATCAATAAACCCTTCCGATCACCAATGATATCAAGAGGTACTAATGGAAATTCTAGTCAGAACTTCAAAGCAAGAGCCTGTAAATCTATTCAAAAGTATCCTATACAAGTTAAAAAAATACCCCCTGTATGTTTGGGTGTTAAAAGGCCTAGGATTGAAGGATTGGAAATTTTAGAAGATGAGGAGAAAAATGAAGCGAATGGGGATTCCTCACAATCAGATCTCAGTGTAATTAAATCTATACCGGCCTTTGGTGTACAGAAAAAACTATTCTCTGCCTTCAGATCTCCAATGAAGATTTCCAACCAAAGTCAAGATTCCATAAGTTCCCATCAAAGCATAGAACAACCTCAAGCTAGCATGGGAATTTACAAAGGCAGTGGCGCAAAGTTGGGAATAAGGAGATTTAATCAACAAAATTTGGGCCCTCGACATGATCCTGATGCTGAAGATGCAATAGTTCTATATAAACCTGAAGAAGATCAAGAATACCTTGATAGCATCAAAAACGAAATTCCTCAAAAAAAAACATTGGCCAGCATTCTTGATAAAAATTCGGGAAACTCACAAAAAAAAAGAGTTGCTGTGGTGGTGGACCCATTACTAGGAAGAAAGCTAAGACCTCATCAAATCGAAGGTGTCAAATTTCTATATGATTGCGTAACGGGTAGAAAAGTTGAGGGCGCCCAAGGTTGTATCATGGCTGATGAGATGGGTCTTGGAAAAACGTTACAATGTATAGCACTTTTATGGACTCTAATAAAGCAATCCTATGAGCCCGGTAAACCAACCATTGATAAATGTATAATTGTGTGTCCTAGTAGTTTAGTAAAAAATTGGGAATCTGAGTTGGTCAAGTGGTTAGGATCAATTCGAATATCGCCATTAGCTTGTGATAACAAAGGCTCAAAAGAAAAAGTTGAAAAAGATTTAAAAAACTTTGTAGTGAGTAAAGGTCGTATGAACATGAAGCCCGTTTTGATTATCTCTTATGAAACTTTAAGAATGTATACTCCCATTTTGAAAAAAGGCAACTATGGTCTGCTGCTGTGTGATGAAGGCCATAGACTAAAAAATGGAAACTCTCAAACTTTTATTGCTCTAACCTCCTTACCAGTAAAAAGGAGAGTTATCCTTACAGGAACACCTGTCCAAAATGATCTGACCGAATACTTTAGTTTACTTAATTTTGCAAATCCAGGGCTACTTGGCGAAACATCAGAATTCAGAAAAAATTTTGAAATCCCAATTTTAAGAGGACGCGATTCGGAGGCAACTGACAAAGAAAAAAGCATAAGCGATCAAAAGCTAGCTGAGCTTGCTTTAATTGCAAACAAAGTTATTATCAGAAGAACCAATGATCTTCTATCGAAATATCTACCAATTAAATATGAACATGTTGTCTTCTGTCCCCTTTCTGACCTCCAAACTGATCTCTATGAATCGTACATCAAAGGAAAGTCTGTTAGGAAAATTTTGAATGATGAGAAAGGCGGTTCTGCTAGTGGTGGAGATACATCATTGCAAGCTATTACAATTTTAAAAAAGCTTTGTAATCATCCATCTTTACTAAAACTACCAAACGATATTGAAAAATCTGAAAATATAATACCCCAAGAATATTACGAGGCAACTTTGAAGGGAGAGACTTCAGGTAATAAACGAAGATCCACTATCCCCGATTATGGCGGTGGAAGAAATTCAGCTTTTCATCCAAAATGGAGTGGAAAAATGTCACTTCTTGATAGGATGTTACTCAAATTAAGTAAAATGCCTGAAAAAGATAAAGTAGTTCTCATCTCAAATTACACTCAAACATTAGATCTATTTGAAGAGCTGTGTAGAGCCAGAGGGTTTGGTTACTTAAGGTTGGATGGTAGTCTTTCCATCCCCAAAAGAATGCAGCTAGTAGATACATTTAACAATCCTAATGGAGGTCATATGGTCTTTCTACTAAGCAGTAAGGCTGGTGGTTGCGGTTTGAATTTAATTGGTGCTAATCGCTTGGTTTTGTTTGACCCTGATTGGAACCCTGCCTCGGATCAACAAGCTTTGGCCCGTGTTTGGCGTGATGGCCAAAAGAAGACTTGTTTTATCTATAGATTTGTTTCCACAGGCTCAATAGAGGAGAAGATCTTTCAAAGACAATCTCATAAGCTTTCTATATCTTCATGTGTGGTTGACGAACGTGAATCAGTGGAAAGACATTTCTCTAGAGAACATATGAAAGAACTATTTAAATCTAGACTACGTGGATTAACTGAGTGTGAAACTCACGAGTCTTTCAAATGTAAAAGATGTATTAATGGAAGGCAGTTCATGAGAGCCCCTGAGCCCATGGATTATGGAGACTCTGGCTCTTGGGATCATTTTTCTAAGGCAGATATCAGCAAGGCTCATGATATGCTATTAAAATCATGTGCGGGTGAGGATGTATCGTTCGTTTTTCAATACAAATCTCACTGATTCTTTTTTGATGTGCTTTTAGATAGTTACAAATGTAAATAAAAAATTCAAATATATTTTGATTGATTTATAACTTTTAAATTGATATATTCTCCCAATTATCCGGTGTTTTTTAATTGATTTTAACGGGTATATTTGCATTTATATAATACCCAAGCAATATAATTTATTAATAAGAGCAGGTTTAAAAGTTTTATTTTAGTTTATTTTAGTTTCAAAAAATGCCCCATCGGCTAAAAATTGCTAACTTTGCACTATGGCCAATTTTTTCGATTGATATTTAGAACTCAATTCAGGAAATATCAAAGAATTCATCTATACATAATATAATTATAGAGTTCTATCATCCTGGTATTATCGTTAAAAATTAGGCTATAAAAAAATAATAGAAAATTTCGCAAGAGATATATAATAAAAACTTTATAAAGCATGTTAAATCCATCCTCAACTCTAGAGGTGTTACAACAAAGAATAAACATCACATTTTGCATTATCTGAAATGTCTTAAAAGATGCTAATTATAGTAAATAAATAAAAACGCTTATAAAATAATTAAAATCCAAGAAGCTGATGGTGAAATTTTCCAAATGTGTGAAATAATAGAAAATATCTCAATTTACTATTTAATTTTCATCAATCAGCGACAAATTATGGGTATTTTTTTAAAGGGGATTTATTTATAGTATTTAAATACTAGAAGATATAAATTCTGAGTAACCTGTAAAATTTTCCACATAACGGGGGTTTTATCCTTAAAATCTAATGTTAAATAATCTATCTTCACTAAATAATAGTAGCAAATCTTACAGGGTGAAAACTTAACACCAATATGAAAGTTTATTCATTATTTTTTTTTTAAAAAAAAAGGGAAATACAATAAAAGAATTTTGGAAGTAAATAAATCATTTTTCAATAATAAAATCATAAAATATTATTCTAAAATATGCATATATATAAAGAAAAAATCTTAAATATTGTAAAAATCGGTAATTAAACTTTATTATAAAATAAATCAGAAACCAAAATGTAAAAAAAAAAAAAATAGGCTTAATTAAACTAGGAAAAGTTGTGTTTTTAGGTTTTTATCCTTTTATTACTTTTCATAATTTTATATAGTCAATGAAAATTTTGCAAATACTTATATAAAATAAGACACACGTATATCTATATTGATAAAAAAGGGGGATGGATATGGCCTTATCTAATACTGAAAAAAGTTAAAAATAAATCAGATAAAAATGTAAGAAATACTGGTTTGGGTATTTCCAATATAATGACCAAGCTTTATATATACTTAAATAGACCCGAAGTCATTTAGGGATATAATGGTATAATTCTAGAATAAGCTATATTTCATATCTCAATGGTTTCTTAAATATATTCAGTAGTACGAAAATAAATCAAGTATCGAAAATTTTTTATTTGAAATCAATTATTTGAAATCAATTATTTGAAATTATGATTTTTAAATAGACTTAATCCCAGAGAAATTTTTTTATTATCCGGAATTATATTTTAGGTTATTTTGATAAATTATTTTGGATTATTTAGCTACATTATATTCGGAAAATATCAACTATATTTTAAAAAAATCGGTTGATAAATTCAATATCTAATTAATAATATGAAATTAAACTAAAGATACGCGATTAAATTATTCATTCCATATATTACTAGTGAAAAAGATAGTATGGTGCGACTTCAATTAAAAAAACCCATTTTCGACTGAGAATAATAAAATTTACGTTATTTTTCCAAAGTTTGAATTATAATCCTTTGACGCCCATGGTTCCGTGTGCACTCTTAAATTTAAATCGACTTGTTTTTATTTCGAAATAAATTTAATTAAAATTAATAGTAGAATAAAAAGATTTAAAATTAATAGTAGAATAAAACGATTTAAAATTTATTTAGATCACCGATTATGAAAGCTTTAGAATATATGGTCACCAAATTATAACTTAAATAAGTGTTATGATATGATAAAAATCATTATCTATTTTACCACAGCTAAAATATTTTTCTACATGTTTCATTAACTCTAATATAATTATTATGCATTGTTTTAAATATATATGCATTAAATTTATACGCTGCTTCAAGTTTTAAATATATTTATTCGAAATTTGTGAAATCAGATAATTTATCTCTTACTTATATATAAATATTTATTAAATCGATATTTGTCAAAAAATCATCCAAATTTAAACCTTCAGCTAATTATAAAAAGCTTTTCTAAATGTTTTTATGGAATATATTTTACATAGTTGCAGTTTTTATAGTTATTTATTAAAGAAATGACATTAATTTTTTAATTTTAAAAATAAAATTTGTGTGTATTAAGTCATATATTAGTCGGATTTTGATTTAGTTGGTAGTTTTAATGTTAAAACTCTTAAATATTGATTTATCTTGATTGAATTTTTTTTTTTGGGTTTGATGGTGATATCAAATAATAATATTCATTGAATGATCTCTTTAAAAAATAATAAAAATTAATATGGTTTGGAACAATCTTCCAATGTTTTATTTTAAGATTATAATATCAAATTTTCAATCTATAAGAACTTGAAAAGGATAAAATATACGATAATTTAAAAATAATATCTCCCAATTAATATTCATATATTGGTTTTAGCTTAGATATTTTAATTCAAAACATAAATTTTACTTTTGGAAAATTTAATATGCTATCGCTGTTGTTGATTCGGGTAAAACTACATCAATATCATTTAAAAAAATTATTAAACTATTAACTTTGAAAGATTTACCATTTTTTTTTGTTAATGAATCAAAAATTCATTCGATATTTATGGTTTAAATTGTATTTTTACCCAAAATTTAAAAAAATATCTTTTTATTTGCAAATTTGAATATATCGATGGAAAAATATTCTTAAAGATATAGTCAAAAAGATATTGAAAATCAATTAAATAAAATTTATTCAGTTATACATTGTCAAAAAAAATTATATTTTTTCTGTAAATATCATTTCACAATAGGGAATTTCATAAAAATACTAAATTTATATTCAATAAATATATTAATTTGGTTTAAAAATTGATGTTTTTTAATTTGACTTAAATTAAGGGATCATAAAATTTAAATTTAAACGCCTTTTAAATATATTGGTATGCGTTTAATTATATATTATATTATATAATTAATTAATAGATCCCAAAATAGGATATTTTTTTATCTATAAATATGTAATTTTATGAATTAAAAGTAGAAATAATGTTCTGTTCGTTACGATTTGTGATTAATGAAAAAAATTTTTGCATAATTTAGAGTAAAGGTATATGAAAAATTATTTTTTGGAGAGTATACTTCTTTATTTATTTTTTGCAATCTTTAAAATTTGGAACTATAAAACCAGTAAACAAAGTATAATTATAAAATTTATTTGCAAAAATAAATTCTCCATTTTAATAATATGAGAATTTTTTTAGATAAAATACCTTTTTTTCATTTAAATTATGTTTTTCATAATATAAATATAAAATCCCCAATGGTTTCAAGAGAGAAAAAAATTCTAGTATGTTAATAATTCTCAGTATTTGAAATGTTTTCAGAGATTAATTAATAAATATATTTGGGCTTAATTGAAGAATAAAACACTCTTGATTTAATTTCGTGCTAAATATATAAATTAAATATTTAATTTCAAAAAATAGCCGCATCATTTTTCATATACAAGAAGTTATTATCAAAAGGTTTATCTTTTACATCCGTTTTAAAAATTTTATAATCACAGGATAAGGTTAATTTATAAAAATTTGATAAGAAAGTTTAATCTATGTGAAAATTCGTCCATACCATTCTCTAAATTTCATGACATAAACGATTTGATAAACTTTTTATTACTAAAGACTATTAATCGTAATTAATATCTTATGAGGGGTAATCTTAGTCTAAAAAAATGAAAATGCATGGGTAAAATATTTAAATATATGAATAAAACCATCCAAAAGAGTTTAATTTTGTGATTATAAATGATTAACTGGTAAATTTGGTTTTCACCAAAATTTGAGTCACAATTTTTCGTTAAATTAAGAAATATGAAAGGTTTAACGACATTATCTTTAAATAATGAAAATTTAATAATGAATCACATATTTTTTCATTTGAAATTTGTCATAAATTTCATTTTTTTTAATAGATTTTTTCAAGTGATTTTTTTTGTGAATATCGGAAAATAATTTTTATTAGCGTATTTTCTTATAAAATAAACTATAAATTCTTTTGGGTTCAAAATATGGAATAATAATTTTCAAACCATCTTTTAACCCTAATTTACACTACGTAGAAGATGATTTTGCATTTTAATTTATTTTTTTGGTATTTTTACTTAGCCATTGAAGTAAATACACTGTTTTGCGGTGTTTTGGATAATTTAAAACTTTCAAAAATGAGGCTTCAGAATTTTTATTCCGACATGAGATAAAAATAATGATCTGTTTAAAAACATGAATTATTTTCCAGAGTAAAGATATCATGATATCATATAACTCAAAATGTATGGCTATTAAATAAAAAATTATACCAATGTTTCATAAAAATACACATGGGAGATTATTTTCAATACATATTCTTTTTTTATAAAATTTTTATAAATCATATATCCACTTAAGTCTGAATTTGCTTAATTCATCAAAAAACCTTGTTTTCAAGGAAGTTTAACTTGATAAAATTAAAATCATAGGGTATATTCAACTTTCACATTATTAATTTATGAATTTTTATAGGTATATATGAATTTTATTGGCTAATAGACCAACCAAAATCAGCTTTTTAAAAAAAATACATACCCCTTATATTTCAATCCAATAAAATTTTAGTAAATTCAAATACAGGTAATATCTTGTTATCCAAAAAAAATTTAGTTCAAGCGGTTACTAATTCAAAATCCAATAATTTGAAAAAAATCTGATTATCAAATGTATTTCTTTTTTTAAAAAAACTAAACTTAATTATTAACAACAATTTATACCTACTATATAAAAAAAATTAACTGATAAAAGTATGTTTAGATATTTAAATAATATCAAAAAATATGTTTTAAATGAACTATTTTGATTTTTAAAACAATTAATTTCCTATATAAAGCCTTATTTCAAAGTTTTATAGCTTAGTTATTTTTCATATTTTAGAGCTAAGATTTTTAAAATTCTATCTATTCGATTCACTTTCTTTAAGAAATTTTAAAATGAACTTTTTAAATTCTAAGAGTAATGAAAAAAGAAAGAAAAAGACTCTTTCTATAACGGATAATGTTAAAATAATAAATTTAGTTGAAAATCGAGAAAATAAATTATTTTATCGAAGAATTACAATATTGGGATATCCACTATTCTGATATTATTAAAATGTAGAAAGATCTAAAATATAAGTCAGAGGAAAAGAAATTCAAAAATTATGATATTAAAAAACTATGAAAAATCCAGCATTCCCATTAGTAGAAAAAGCCTTATAGTTATGGTATTTGCAAAAGATATCGCTGAAGTTTCCCATAACAAACTGGTTTATTGAAAATAAGGATATTAATTTTTTTTGATTTGATACATGGTATAAATTCATACTTTAAAGCTAGAGAAGGGTGTATTAAAATTTTTTAATTTTTTTTTAAATTGCATGAGAATATAAGGTGAATACTTGTCAACAAATACTGAAATAATCTTATCCTTTATTAAAATTTTAAGGCATGGAATACTCAATCTTGGTTTATCAGTATCTCAGATTTACAATGCTGATGAAACAGACTTTTTTTGGATATATTTTCCAAGAAAAACTAATTTTTTTGCTAATGAAGATTCCGCACTAGGAGGAAAAATTAATAAATATAGGATTAAATCTATATTATGTAGTAATAAAAATGGCTCGAACAAGTTGAGATTTTTGGTCTTAAGCAAATCTCAAAATCATAGTTTCTCTAAATAAATCAAAAATAAAAGTTCTATAAAATGAAACCAAAAAGGGTTGAATTTCCAGAGGTTTTTTCATTTCTTGGTTTAAAAATGATTTTATTCCGATTTTTAGGGATTTTTCGAAAAAAAATAAAATATATCAACCCTAAAGTGCATTTACTTTCAGATAATTTCTCTAAAAATTTTGTAAAGATTTGAATCGTTAAAGTGAAGATAGATTATTAAAATAATTTCCATACAACCAAATTACACATCAAGCATTGATCTCATGAAAAAAAAAAAAGTAATATTTCCTATTAAGTCAAAAGAAAAAAAAAGAAAATGGTGCTTGAGAATTTTTCAAATCCAGAAATTAAAAAAGATTCTTTATAAAAAAAAATTAAAGACGCTATACTTTAGCTAAGTAAGGTATGATATAAAGTTTATACTCTAAAATACAGAATTATTGGAAGAATTTGCTCATAGCTTTTAATGTTTGAATTGATGAAAATAAAAAATATGAAAATTTCGAGGATGAGTTTATTGGAATAAAGGAGAAATTAGAATAAATTTACACTATTATGAGCTATAAATATAATTTTTCTGGAAGTGATATATTTCGTTGTATATATGCCGAAATATATCCAAGTAATGAATTTAATATGACCACTGATGAGGAGATGATATAAAATATAATCAATTGCCTTGATTTGGCTTTAGATTCAGATTTAGAGTCTCAAGTTGAAGTTTTATTAGATAAAAAATTGAAAAGTTTCTCTGCAGGAATCCCATAACAGAAAATTTAAGGGCCTTATATCACATTAGAATCAATAGATAAATTTATAGAGTATTTCTAAGAAATTTTTTTTTATGATTAAAACGATTTTATTTTTTTAAGGAATTCAAGAAAGAAACTAATTAACGAAATACTAGGAAAAAAATAATATGAATATCTAGTTAGCTCTTATACTTTACAGATTTCCTTCAATATATTTTCCATATTTTTAAAACAAGTTGATTGTAAATTATCAATATTATGGGGCTTCATTGCGGGTTTTTTTGTTTTCTATAAGTTTTTACCAAAAATTACTATTAGATCGTATTTAAGTTCTTTTTATAACGTTTTCCATAATTATTGATTATTTATGATTGTATTTATAGATTGTGAATGTTTTTGAAACAAATTTTATGAGTTTTGTGCTTTTTACTAGCAATTAAAAATTTTGAATGCGTTTATTTTTTAAATAAAATTTTTCGTAGTTGTTAGAATATTCAATACTGAAATATATTTTGTAAAAAATATTTACAAAGATCGATTTTATTTAATTTAAATTATTATCAATTTTCCTTTTCGTTTTTTGTTATTGAAATAGAAAAATTTGCGTATTAAAATATATTTTTTCGTTCAGATATCCTAATTTTACCTGTATATATAAGTTTTTTTAACCATTAATACCCCATAAAAAATAATTGGGATGTTTAAAATGAACGATTTATATTTTTTTAATAGCGATAAAAATCAAACCCGTATGATTATTAATTGCAGGATACGGGGGTAGCGATATTTTTTAATAACGGTTTAAGCTTTTAAAATACGAAACAAATGTTATTTACATATTTTTAGAGATATATTTTCTTATCCTGATACATATGTGAAATAATAATCAAGCTATTAATAAAAATTTATTCCGTTTATTATGTTGAAATAAGAATATAATTATTATACGTAAAGATATGTAAAGCTATTCATATGAGAAATATTATCTAAATGCGTCCATTGTAACCAAATTTTATTGTGATTGGTTTTTTAAATTGATATAAGCTAAAAATATATTCATTATTGGATGAATATTTTGAAACAAAGGTTTTTAGAATTTAATAACTAGTTAAATGAGAGGCTGTAAATCATGATACTATTAAAATATACTTTTATATTATAATTAATATAAATAAATAACAAATATCAGCAGCTATACGAAAATAAATATCGAGCTTAAGACCTCTTTCAACTTTATAAAAAACTAAAATGGTGCTGTTTGTAAAAAAACGTTGAGTTTCAACGGCTTAAATCACTTTTTTTTCAATCATTTTCACAAATATATATATATATATATATACTTTTTTAATTTGAAAATTGATCATTAAAATCACTAATCCGATTTTTTTTCGTAAAGTTTTTAGAAGTTATCATTTCATCCATTTTGATTATTTTTTTACTGATTGCAGATGGTAGATACAACTTTTAGCAGCAATTTTGGTTCTTTTGCTTTTTTTTTACCCCAAATATTTAAAATTATTCATTAAATTTATTAAGTAGCATCCCAAATCACCAAAGAAATAAGGAAATATCACTGTTTCTGGGACTTTGGTGGAAGAATTTTTTGAACAAACGAATTTTTTCTCTTATCCAACAATTTTTTCTTCTGTACTACCTATACCGAATTTCTGTACCGGGTTTTTTGATGTCAAAAAATAAAAAATTCTATAACTCATTCTAAATAGCAATGGAAATAACATTTTCTGCAACCCCATTGATATGAAACAATTTTCAAGCATAGATGTCATCTTGCTGATCCATATTTTCTCAGCGTTTTATTTAAATATTCTACTAGTGTAACAATCCTCAAGTTTTATAAGTTGGATTTTTAAATTGTTTCAGTCTTTTAGAAGAAGTTGACTTTAGTGGATTGAATTATAGAATCTCAGGATTTTTTCGAGTAAGAAGCTGCATCCAAAAAATGATCAGAATTTCCAAAATTAACGCTAGTAGAACCTCTTCTAGAATTTCCCTTAATAATTTCTAACTTATTTTTTTTGTATATTTGAAGTATTTCAGATTATTTTTTTATTAAAATAAACTTTTATATCTTATTTAAATCAGCTATTATTCCCATACCCATGGGCTGTTTTCATTATTTTATCATTCGGTGGAAAAAATTAACTTTAATTATATCTTCAAAAAATGCCTTTGTGTGACATAAGAATTATTCAGCAACATAAGAACATCATATTTGGTATTTTTATGGGCATGAATTTTGAAAAATTCATTAAAAATTCATTTAAATATCCTCTGGTACATCCACTATTTATTTTGTGAGTAATACGTAATTTGAAAATTAGTAAAAAATTTACAGATGGGGTGTTTATATTTTAAAATCATTGTTAAATGATATTCTTGAATAAAATTAGAGTTACCGCAAACAAATAAAATTATTCTGTATTTTTAATTATTTTTTTTACATATTACAGATGAAGGGTTTTCACTTGGATGAATTATTTTATATTGAGGAACCACTTTATAAAACAAGGACATTTATTCGATGTTGCGAATTTGTTCGGAATCGTAATTCTTTGAAATTTTATTTGTGTCATCCAACATATTTAAAACTCTCTCATCATTTTATCAATTCCATCACTTTCACCAAAAGGATGGGCAATTTTTAACCCAAAACGTTTACAATTCCCCCTATACCAAACTTCAGACCGAGAAAAATTACTTTCATTTGATGTGATCCGAGAGTTTTTTGTATAAAAAAATTAATCGGCACATAAATTATCAGAATTACTTAATTTAACAGATTTTATTGCAATATATTTCGTTTTCTCTATTATAGTTGCGGGAGGAAGAGCAAATTTCTGTTTCTGCGCATTGAATATACACTTAATATTTCCGTATTCAATTTTAGGCCATTTAAATTTTGAAACTATTAACCTTTTATCTATTAGTTTCGATTCAATGTTTACAGATCTCTTTTTGATTCTCCCGCATTATTTAATATATTTCTGACAACTTTTTCATGGGAATTGCTCATTTTTTGTATTTCTCTAGGCGATAAATTTTTTTCCTCGATAGCTTTTGTTATTTTTAATACAATAGTTTTGCTTAATTTTGGCCCACTTCCTCTCTTTCTTTTTAATCTATTCCCCTTTAAGTTAGGATAAATTTATGAAAATTTTGCCACAAAAATGAAATAAATCAAATAAATCAGAGTTTTTTAATGAAATTTATTTTTTTTAATTCAAAAAACCAAATTAATTCAGCTTATTATAATGTAAAAAATTTAGTATTCCTAAATACTTTGATCTTAGTTTTCTAATTCTATCTAGAAATTTTTATGTGTAGTATTTCTATTTTAAATTTGATCCTGCTGAAGATTTTGCTTTCATGAAAAAAATATGGTTATAGATCAATTAGCAAATAAACTCTTGGAAATTTTCAAAAAATTCTGTTTATTCCTGAGAAAATCTGCCAATTAATTTAAAAATCTGACAAATCTAAAATCACACAATTAATAATCAGGGAATTTGAGCAATAATATGATATTATCTTTAATTTAAAAAAATTTCAAAACAGTCCAATTTATAAGTAAAGCAAATATTCACATTAATAATTTTTTTCATAAAATACCCTTTCTGGTTAGAAAAAATAAAAAAATTAAACATGATGTGCTATAATTTTTAAAATTTAGTGGTTTTAAACTGTTATATTAATCTTTTCGCCGAGATATTTTAAACCCAATTTTTATAATCTCCTTAAAATAATTCCATAGATACTGAAAAGTGTTATGGCAAGTTTTATAAAACTTTTTTTTATCCACTGTATAATACTATAAGTTGCCGGATAGACTAAGCTTTATTACATTAAATTCCATTTTATTTTAAATTTCTTAATGATTTCATTTTCGAAGCGAAAAAATAACTTCCTGAAACAATATCGATTATATTGAAAATTATTTTACCCTATTCTCCTGTAAATGAATAAAGAAAAAACTAAAAATTCTCTCAATTGAATAGTGCGAAATAAAATGCGAAATTTGCCTTTAAATTTTTTTAAAATTTCTTCAGTTTTATATTTAGGGAATTTTTATTAAATAAGTTGAATTTAAAATAAAGACGCTATATAGAACCATCAAAATTTTTGAGTAAACTATTTTCAGTTTTTATAATCGAATAATTTATATCAAATTGATAGAAAAAATAGTTATAAAAAAGCAATAAAACCTCTATTTTCAGATATCTGAGAGTCAATTGTTTACAAACTAGAATCCTTTTGATTTATTTAGGTCTACTTAAAGATGGTTTTTTAGAAATTAAGGTTATGCCGATATTATCCTATTTCTTTCTTTTTATAAAAATTTATAATTTTAGAGAGCCTTTTTTTAAAAAATTTTTTCTAAAAGAGCAGTAAATATCTTTACATATTTCAATAATATTTCTCTAAAAAATAAAGGAATATTTTTGGAAAAATTATGCCAAGGAGTCAAAATTCACCAAATACATTTCACGAATTATCCTTGAGATTTCCATGAGTTCCAATGGTTCAATATTTTTTTCAGAAGCGTAAAAAACGTAATTTTTTCTGTCATTATTTATGATTCATAATTTATAAGTTATATTATTTTTTCCATAACTTCATTATAAATAAATTTCTCAAAACTCAGCGAATAATTTTTACCAGAATCTTCAATAATTTTATCCGAAAGCTTGAAAAATTAAAATATTAATAATACTTTATATCTGTATATTTATCTAACTGACTTGTTAAGTCTTACTTGGGCGCTTTTTGTCGATTTTCAAAAGAAAAAGATCCTTATAACCTTTTCTGATTTTTTATAAAGTAATTTTTAAAAAAGTTTTGGACTATTTCTGAAATGAAGCTGAGTTTACCTCATTTCGATAAAAAAGTTTTATTATACTTTTCAAATATCTTTGAGTTTTCTGATAACTTCGTCTTATAAATATCCTTTTAAATCATATCCTTAATATCGCCTTTTTTTTATAAAAAGTCCTTTATATGTTTTGATACGTGAA
>LSSL01001505.1:3944-25090 GCA_001953115.1 Smittium mucronatum
ATATATATATATATATATATATATATATATATATATTAAAGCTTTAAAATGTGAAAATTAAAAAATTTTATAAAGAATTTTCTAATCCAAAGCCAATAAACCGAAAAAAATATTGATAAAATGAAAGAATTTAAATAAAAATAAAAATATGATTAATTCTAAAAAAGAAAATTTTAGTTTTAAAAAAAATTATCGATAAATTTAAACGATAAAATACATATAATATTAGTTAATTATAAATTTAAAGAATAGAAGGGGGTTTCTTACTTATTTTATATTTTTTATCTGCACCAACTAAAAAATTGGTTTAACGATAATCGGTAATTATAATAAATAAATAGTCTAATGATTTTAAGGATGTATTACATTAATTTATTTTTAACAAATAAATAGGTATATTTTAAAATTAATCTTTTAGATAAAAGGTGCTTTGATGGATTTAAAGTCATTATAAATCTGATATATAGAGACATGACGACTTTTTTAATAATATAATATCTTGTGCTTTATCAATGTGAGAAGCGGAAGATAATCATATTTTATTGAACGTAATTAGCAACACAATTTATAAAATCTTTGGCTTGTACTGTTTGTCTAAAAAATGTTAATTGTGCACAGAAAAAAAGATATTTTATAAAATGATGAATAATTTCAAAAATTAAAAAATAGTTATGCTTTATAATGTACTCTGGTTTATTTATTATAAAATTTGATGAGACAGAAACTTATTTCAAAAAAAAAAAAAATTATCTGTGGTACAAGTTGTAAAATAAATAAAAATATAAATTTTTTTCTATAGTTGAAATTTAGATAGCTTAATCAAAATATTTGATACACTTAGAAAATAAAAAAAAATTTACACACACAAATTTTTCTATGTCTAGAAAAAAATTAGCGAAAAAAGTCCTTTTTTTAAAGTTATTTGGTAGAACTTTTATCAATGATAGATAAACTGCTTATTCTAAAACGAAGTTTTGGTCTGCTCTAAAATAATTTATTATTTAGATTGTAATATATTGGAGGGGAAAATAAAATGAACAAACACAGTCAAGTGCTTAAATCGAGTCTTGATATATATTCTTCGAAAAGAAGTGTTATATTCCCCTGATTTCTCTAAAAAAATTATATTTCTCAAAATTACTTTTATTTACCTTCTTTCAAGTATATTATATATTTTCGGGCTAAGAGATTATCAGAAAGCCTTAATATATTCATTATAATAATGAAAATTCATAAAGTATTTGATATTTAAATTATTCTCTAACCCAAAATCTATGAATTATGTTCTATTATAGCCATTTTTTTATTTATTTGATTATTATTATTACTATCATAGCTTTAGTTATAGCTTATTTGCGATACTTAAAATGAATTTGTAGATTTTTTTTTAAAACTTGCATTTTACCATATATATTCTGAATATTTTTTTCAGTTTCTTATTAATTTTATGAAATTTAAAGTAAAAATCACTTTACCTAAAATATAACCTATTTTTTTCTCAAAGCTAATTTTAAATATTAATCTTTTGCCGATTTAACTCTCTATAAGTTTATGTAGAGTTGTCTTATATACTTAAACATGCAAAAATCAATTAATGTCAATATAAATTAGAGTTTAAATAAGATTTATCAAATTGGAAGCAACTTTATCCTATTTTTGTTTTTATAAAAGCGTTTTAAACTGTTATTTTTATATAATATATCCATCCACACAACTTCTATATCTGTATTGAAATAAATCTAAAAAAATCAAATAAAATATTGATTAAATGTGATTTAGGGGATAAAAACTGAAGTTTTTTTGGATTTAGTACAAAAAAATGGATAAAAACATTTAAAAATTATTGAAATTTGGTAGTAAAGCTTAAGTTTAAAAACAATTACTAATATATTAAATCATATAAAAATTCCTGGGCACTAGAGATGAATATAAATCGTTTATTATTCGTCATTTTTATATTTTGAATTTTTAATGAATTTGAAAAAGAAATTACGCGACCCAGAATTTTCATCTATTTATAATTCTAGGAAGTATTTGAGACCACAAGAGCTAAGAACCTATATTTCAGTATACTAGTAATTTCTAAACTTAAAATAAATTTCACATAAAAAATCTGAGCTTCTTAATAAATATAATTTAATTAATAATGCGATATGATAAAAAGTAGTATATATTTTTGGTTTTTAATAGGATTTACATATTTTTTTAATGGGTTTCTAAAAAATTGTCTTTATTATTGAAATTATATTGAATCAAATCGTTTATAATTGATAGTATATCATTAATTTAGAGATTAATGAGGTTAAATATCCTTTTCGCTGGTGTTAAATGAGAATTTAAATTCAATGTGAATATTTATGTTACCAATTTAGAGTGGTTTAAACCTATCAATACTCATTTTTTTTAAAAATTTCAATTATAAAGGTATAATTTAGAAATAATTATTTCAAAAAAATAATAGTAGGAATTCAAGAGTGATCACTTACGTTATTATATTTTTAAATTTAGGGCTAAGCTACTATACATCAGCTTGATTATCAAAAAAATTTCATCTTAATAACAATTAAATTTTAATTCAATGTTACCAATACTCACTTTTTATGATTTAAACTTTAAAAAAAATTTTATATACACAAATTAATTGTTTTATTAAACATTTTTTGGGCCAATTTTTTTTTATAAAATATTTATAACCAGCCATTCAGAAATTTTTTCCGTGATGATTCAAATAATTTTTTCAGATAACTTCTTATCTCCGGAAATGGACCTAAAATTTTATTATATTTCAAACTTTCTACTTTTATAGATATTTAGTTCAAATATTAAATTATAAATTACCAGAAAGAGAATCTTCAGAAGTTTAAGTAAATCTAATTTTTATCTGTTTTTTTCTTCAAAAATAGAACCTATCGTATTATAAATCTTAAATTTTGTTTTTATAAAATTTATCAAAATTGATATTTAATGATTATTTTATTCAATCGAATTTCAATTTTTTTTCTGTAATTTTTCGGAAAAAAAAACCTTATTTATTATTTTGCATAAATTTATTTTAATAAATGAATAAAAATTCTCCAATTGGTTATATTTTTTTTTATTAACTTCTCAAATGTATCAACAAAGAGTGATTTTGTTTAATGTGAAATAAGTGAAAAAATCAATAATAAATACAAAAATTTGTGAAGATTTTTTTACTTCTATATAGCAAATTTTTTTATTTGTGAATCTTAAATATAACAGTATACATGCTATTAAAGGTTTCAACCATTCCATTTAAACCAAAGGGAGGTTTTTTTTGTAAACCTATTTATTCATGATATATTTTCATCTATTCTTATAGCTAAACCAATAAAAATTAAAAATTCCAAAACTTGTATAACTTGCGACTCTGAATACAGAGAGATATGGCATTATTATAAAATAATTACAGAAAATCATGGCTATAAAAACTAAAACAAAATATGCAATCAATTATGTACAGCCCCAAATAAAAGCATATAATATAGGTTTTAATTTTTTATATATAAAAATTTTTTACCCCTCTTCTTTTAATATCAATTCTTGGGGTATAAATTTGATAATTTTTTCTGTCATTTTATTTTAAATAAAAAAGATAATTTGGACATTAATATAGCTTTATTTATATTATAAGCTAAGGAAAAACAATTTAAACACATTTTGAATAAGAAAAACAAGTGAAATAAGCACAACTGAAAATAAGAGCCTCCAAAAAAATCTGGAGAGTTTTTAGGTTTCAAATATTATTAAAACGTTCTTTAAAAAAATTTTTTTTTTAAATTTTTAAATCAAATTATATTTTAAGATTTATTTCTTATAATTTCAAAAGAATTTTTTTTAAAAAAAATATTTAAATTTTTCCAAAATAATTTTAAGAATAAAAAACTCAAACTTTATTATTTTTTTAATTATATCATATTGAATGATTAGAAACACTAAAAAAGTTTAATTTTTTTTTAAATTTAATATCATATTGAAATATAAACCATGAGTTTATTTGAATTCAGAATAATTTTATAAATCTATAATTTTTTTAAAAAAATTGATTTTTTTGGGATAAAACCCCTATATTAAAAGACTCGTATTTTTTTAAAAAATTTTTATTTTCAAATAAACGTCAATCTTTTGGTCTAGCTCGTTTAATCCAAGAAAAAACTATTTCAAAAATTTTTTATTTAAAAATAAGAAATTATGGTCAATTGCGATGACTAATTATATTTTATTTTAAAAAAATCACTATTTTTATATTTTGATGCTTAATCAATTCATGATTTTTTTCTGTTAAAAGAAATAATTTTTTTGTTAGAATGTTTTGATTTAATTATAATATACAAAAAAATCAATCCTAATTTACAGAAAAGTTTTGATTGCGTTGAAAATCTAATTTTATAAAATATTAAAATAAAACCTCTACAATTAATAAATAGACAAAGAAAATAAAAGATGACTTATAATCCTGTATTTTTAACAAATTAAAATACATAAATTTATTCAAGTAATCGGTGCTTAGGCAAAATGCAAAACGCAAATTTTAATTATCTGCTTAGATTAACTATGATAACCAACTAAATTATAATTTCAACCCCTCTTCCAAAATATATGTTTAGCCTAATATAAACAGCTTTTAGCTTATTTTTAATAAGTTTTAATTGCAAGGTGTTTTGAGATTTAGGATAATTAGTTTTAAACCAAAAATTATATGCAAACTTGATTATAAATAAATAATTAGCCACTTTACTCAAAATTAGAAAACTTATAAAAATCGAAACTTTATATTGATAGTTATTTTGGAGATTTACTGGAACTGTGCAATAAATCAAGATATTGTTTAATCTGAAAAATGTGTTATCTTACAGCAGTTTTTCTAAAGAAATTTATTATTTAACATTAAAAAATTTTTAAATTACCAAAAAAAAAAAATTAACAGCGCGGGTGAGTGGGAAAATGGATATATTAGATCATTATATAAATTTTAGTAAATTTTATTTCAAATTCATATATACTTAATTTTATTTTGAAAGATTATATATAAAATTAATTTATAGCTTTTTTTTGCTGAAAACTCAATAAATCAATATATAATATATTAAAATAAGGAAAATGAAAACGATTTATTTAAAAAAACTTTATTAAGGCATCGAAAAATATGAACCGAGTTCTTGAAATAGTAATATATTATATAAAAATATCCGAATTGAAAAAATTCTATTAACATATATATATATATATACTGAAGCGATAATAATGTTAATAAATGAAATCTTCAATTTATTCTAAGAAAAACAAGATTATAATAGATATATCCCGAAATTTAATAAATTAAAATAAATTAAACATTTTAAATTTTAAAGCATCTTCATTATAATTTTTTGATAAGATAATTTAAAACCAGCCTCTTTGACTTGATTTAATATCCAAACTAATAAATTATTAAACTGTAAAAAGTTACAAATTATTTCCACTAAAACTATTATTGGATCAATTATAAACACAATTTATCTTTATTGAGCAGATAAATTAGCTATTTAAAAATCTTTTTTCTTGAAATTTTTTTAATTTTTTTTAAAGCACATGATAAGCTTTAAACATTGAATTTTTTTTAGAATTGTATGAAAATATCTTCACATGTTTATTAAAATTATCATTTAATTAATTTGATACTTATATATATATATAATGTATTCATTTTAATCAGTATTTTTTAAAATAATAGCTTAGTAAAATTTTAGAACTAAAATAGCTTGTGGATTAAATATTATACTATGTTATTATTTAAGATTTTTTTTTATAATTTTTTATAATTTTATATTTTTTACTTTCTCATAATTTTGTGTATTCTTCATTTGTTTATTCTTCTAATTTTTATGAGAATCTATAGAAAATTCTAACCTGGGATTTTTTCAAGGGTATTTACTTTAAGGAGTAATAATAAACCAAATTATAAAACAAATATCTGAATGCTATGTCAAATTGCTCAATTTTACATGATTATAAATTTAAATACCGAGGATTCTTAATGATGGGGGAATTTCGTATTGCATTATTTTTTTAAAAAAGTAAATATATTAAAAACAAATTTTAAAGCTTCTATTTATTGATTAATTTTTTTTATTTCTTTTATACCCCGAAAATTTTCATTTGATTTAAATTTAGAAAAATTTCAAACATTAATTGCACGAGTAGCATCAAGATATTTTCATTTTATTCAATAAAAATGATGAAAAAAATCTCAGATAAAACAATTTGAAGGAAAAACATGGAAAAATCAGTCAAAATTCAAATAAAATTCAAATAAAAAAAAATCAGCTGAATAAAAACTATAGCAAATTTTAATAGAGGCAAAAGCCAAATCTTTACTGTATTGTTTTATTTTTCGAAAAAGATTGAAATATTTGATTTTATGGGATCTTTAAAACTTTACTACCAGATGGTCAAAATTTAGTCATTCGGAGAAAATTGGTGTAGAAGTCTACAAAAATTACTCTTATTTTCTCTGTTAAAATCATAAAATTTTCTTATGGTCATCATAGAAGTATTGCCTAATTGATGTATTTAAATATTCCAGAAATATATAAGTAAAAAAATGTTTTAAAAAACTTTCAAAATTATTTTTATATCATAATTTCGAGATTTTATGAAATTTTAATATTAATTCTAAACTTTTTTTATATTATTTAATAATTTAAAAAAAAATCTAAAAAAAACATTAGCAAAAAACCCTTTTATTCAAACGAAGAAAAAAAAATTGATTTAATAAAATTAAATTCTTTAATACTGGTTTGGTTGAATTATTTATTATAATGATGTTTTATTATTTATATCATCCTTTATATCGTATAAAATGTAGGTATTTAATAATTTTTTAGTATTCGGATTTAAAAACTGAGAAATAATTATTATATTAAGTATTATTAAAACTTATAAAAACCAAATGTCATTTTTAAATATGAATAATTATATTACCCTCTCATAAATGGTATTTCTCCTCGTCTATGTATTTAATAAAATGAATGAAATTTATTAAAAATATCGTCTGAAAAAGTGGATAAAATCGGTCTAGTACCCAATAAAGCTATAAATTAAAATACTTATATTTTGTAAAAAAAATTAGTATTTTTATTTATTTATTTATTATTTCATCTTGATATTCTCGTATTTTTTTTTGAAATTTTATAATTTTTACTTAATTATTGTGAATTTTATAGAGACTAAAAAGGCAGAATGTCAAAAATATATATTCAATTTTGGCAAAAAATCGTTAAAATAAAACGCAGGATATATCATTAAACAAACTATATTAACTATAAAAATTTCCGATTTATTTGAAACATAAAACCTCAATTTAAAACCAAAAAAATAATATATTAACCAATAATAAAAGGATAAACGTAGATTTTCTCAATTTTCTATATCAAAATTTCTGAATCCTATCTTTACCTTTTCCTGTATAATTAAGATTCATTATCATTTGCAATTAGATTAATTCCATTGAACTTATTTAAAACAAGGTAGATATAATTCTCATGAGTATCAGATTAAATCGCCAAATCACCATAGAAAAATTCCCGTATCAAGATCATCTCTGAGCTAAAAAAATTTTGAATTGTTTAAAGTGATTTTCGTTAGTTGGAAATAGCACTTATAAAATAGGAAACACTTCGAAAATCAATAAGATATTCAACTCATACAATAGTGATTTAAATTAATCTAATTTTGAGAGAAAAATATGCGGGTAATTCTAGATTTTGTAATTTTTAATCGATCTTTTTGAAAAAATTTAATAAAAAATTATATAGGATGGATGTGTATAAAGTATAATTGTCGGGAAACACGATTGAAAAATTACAAAATATTGTAGTTTCATCCTGATGATCTGAAAATGAGAAATTAATAAGACTAAAAACAACACATCAATATTACATGGATCTAAAATTCCGATTTTTGGATAGAAATAACTAAACTTCTGCGTATAGTAATTTAGATATCACATATTTTATAAAATTTAGATTAAAATTAAAAATGAAAATTGACGTAGTCATATTGATTCAACTGATGAATAATATAGTAGAGTGTAGATATAATTATTAATTTTTTGCCTAATGAAAATCCTTGATGGGCGGATTAAGGGGAGTGAATACACTTATTAGTTTTATAACTGTAATTCTAACCCCCAATATACTCCTGAGTGTCTATTAAGTTTAATTTTTAGGATTCGCAGATATAGACTGTTATAGAAAATCTTCATCTTCGAGAGATCCAGATCATCATTTTAAAAAAGAGCAAATTTATATATTCGGTGATAGAAATTCTATTTCAGAAAATTTTCAGAAAGAATTTTTTTTAGAAAAAAATGAAAAAACTATTTTTACTGAGATTTAGAAGCGTTTCCGATCAATGAAATAGATAAAAATTTGTAAGATAATTGGTCCACTTAATATGTTTTTGATTTTTTTTAGACCAATGACCCCGATATTGAGAACAGAGGGAATATCCAATCAGTTGAAACTATATGGTTTCTGATAAACTACCATTGGTATTTATCCCAAGGTTTTTTTGTTTTTTTTTTACGGAAAATTCATTTTAAAGTTAATAAAAAGTTATAAAAACTAATTCAAAAAAAATTAAAAAAAAGTGAAATTTTTTCAAAAAAAAATTTTCACCCAACTCCCCTCTGCCGCTCTAGCAGCTCCATACCTCGAGGGCATTGTTTCAAGGGTATAATCCGGAGAAAGCAGAGGGAATTGGTGTAATTTTTTTATCCCAAGGATCTAAAAAAAAATCGAAGAGTTTAAGAATTAATTTTTTTTTTATAAAATTAATAATTATTTTTTTGCTTGACGTTATAGCACTTCTATCACTAGAGACTACGAATAAAATAACTTTATAAATATAATTTCTGAAGACAATTGATAAAATTTTTCGTTCTCTTATTCCAAAATTGTATCAGATTATTATTTTATTATGAGAATGAATTCAAAATCTTTCCTCAGCCTGATACTTAAATCTATCGAAAACGTCAGATAACTTTTTGAAAAACGAGTCAGTTTTAATACTTTTTTTTTTACTCTTTATGTAAATTTACTATACGAAGCTTTTTGATGGATTCTCTTCGAATTAAATAGTCAATATATTTTAATTATGCATAGAGCTTAACCAATACCTCCCACTTTGCCTCTTTACCGCGATTAAAGAAAAAAATTAAATTATTCCTAATAAAACTAAATTAAAATTTATTTTATTGGTTTTAATATGAAATCGATCAAATATAATAATTAAATATTTCCAGAATTTTCCATAATTAATGAGATTTTTTTATATTATGTTATTTTTTACAACAGAAATTTGTTCTTTTTTAGGTACATTATTTTCAGAATGATTTGCTTTTAATATATATCTGAATTTTTACATTTAAATTTTAAAATTTATTTTTTAAAAAAATTTTCTATTTTTAAACCTTAAAATCTTGAATTTTATTTACTTATAAAAAAATCTTATATTTTAGAACCACCAATATCGATTACCGTTAAAAATCTTCAAATTTAATTTAAATTTTAAAAATATAAGATTTCAAATTTTAATATTTTTTGATATTAAATGTAAACATACTTTAAAACTAAGAGAAAATAATTCCAGAAATCTAAAATCAAAATTTTAAAATCTAGTAAATGAATATTTCTTTCTCTTTTAATCGATTTTTTTGTTTCATTGTGTTAGATTATTTATATTATAAAATAATTTAAACTAAATATTATAAAATTACTAATTATAAACTTAGAAATAAGAATATTCATTTTTTTTGCTTCAGTATAAACGGAAAAATGCAATCGACAACTTCTAAGAGTGAAATACCTTGTCATGATTTAGGGGGTTAATAGTGTATTTTTCGAAGTACACTAGAACAAAATTTCACACAGCGTTGTACTATTCTTGGTTGGGAGTAGTGGAGACAGCGCACAACGATTTGGAGGACAGAGATTCCAGAGGAGGGCCACCTAGAAACAGGAGTAACCTATCGTTTAGCACAGCTGATACATATTCTAGTGCACAAGTCCGGCTCTTGACTTTCAGAAGGATCTCAGCACCTAACAGCTATTTGTAGGAGAGCCATGTCGATCAAACCCGCGTTTGGGTAGGAGCCTAATTTTATAAATCCTGTTAGAAGTAGGCTCTGAGTAGGAGCTCAATAGCTTCAATGAACTGTTTTTCATTGAAAAAGAGCTTAATTCATGACTGCACGTAACCTCAGTCATCCAGCCTACTTGAAGCAATGCCAGGGGGGGGTCTTTCGGTTGGTAGATTGAACCCTTTTCCCTTAGGTACGCAGCCGGTATTCCGGTGTAGAAGTTTATTGTAGTAGGATAATAGTCTTTTCTATACAACTTTTTTGCTTTTTCATATTTTTTAGTATAGATTTTAATGACTTTATCTTACAATAAAATTCCGTGATACAAAAAAAAATGCAATCGATAAAATTGATTTAAAAATTGATTTAATGAATTAACATTGAAATATTAGAAACCCCCCCCCCCATTCGATTATAAATATCCATATTTATGTATATGATCTAGATTGATCTGAATCGTACGTAAATTTATCTTCAACTGGTGATTAAGAGATATGCGTGGATTTGATCTTATTTAATTAATATTGGTTTTTATTAGATATTATTAATTTAAATTTAAAAAATTATCTAATAGAAATGAAGATAAACCACTATATTTGTAATTTAATAATTAAAATTGTAACAGACTAACACTATTTTTCAAAATGAAACATGATTATGACCATTTTTGGATAGAAATAGAAATAGAAGTATTTAATGTTATAATTTTAATTCCTCTAATTTCAAGAGAGAAAAATTTTCACCGAGTATTCCCACTTGTTTTATTTATTTATATACCATTTCATTATAATTTATTGCTCTGGTTAGAATGTTTCGTTTTTTTGTAGTTAATTTGACTTTTATAAATAGAGTCGAGTTCTTTCCTTTTTCTAGGACAAGCCACACTCAATATTTCTTATTTTTTAGCTTCTATAACCAAATATATGATGTTATTCAATAAGAATAAATAGACCATAAAATCAAAGTATCTAATAACAAAATAGCACTACAAAGTTCTTAATTAGCACATCAACTCTATTTTTCATAATTGAAACATAACCCAGACCTCGTATAAATATAAATAAAGAGCCAAACTCTCACTTTTGAGGAGTTAAGCTTTTAAAATTTAGTTTTTTTCATCTCCATAAGTATCACAACTTTATTTATATTAAAATCATCCTTACAGTAATTTTCATGATTCAAATTGTATATGCCTAGTTTTTTAAAAAAGAAATTTGTTTTACTTTAGCTAAAATTTTGAATAATACCATATTATTTTTATGAGGTATTTATAAAAAATTAAATTAAATGTTTTTTAAATGATAAGCTATATGTAATAAAAAAAATTATATTATTATAATTATAGAAAAGATAATTTAAATTTTATTATAACAATAACTGCTATAAAAATCAATTTTTCAAGAAATTTTCCTCAATAGAAATTCTATTATTGATTTATGGAATTTTTTTTGATTTTTTTTTCTAATAAAATATTAACAGCATTCAAATTATTGTAAATTATAACTCGAATAAACGGACCAATATACTCCACTTTTGGTGAATTCAAAGCATATACTGACTTTATTAACCCGAATACTCACCTCAACCAAATCATTAAAGTTATCATTGTTTCAAATTCGGTAATTAGAGAGAATTTATTTTTAAATTCAATATAATTTAAATAAAAGACAGATAGCCAAAAAAATACATTTTTTCAAAAAAAACAAAAAAAAATTTTAATTTCAATAATTTTTTTATTTCATTTTTTTAGCGAGGTCAGAAAAGCACATAGCTAGTAACATATTTAAAGAACAAATGGGAGGGAAAAAATATTCTGGTTTTATAATTTTACCTTTCCTAAATTTTAACTAGAATCCTTTGAGATTACTACTGAATTTTCAGTGCCTTTTTTTTAAAAGCGATAAATTTTTTTTTTGGAAAATAATATACAAAAAACTGTGAAATATGTTAATATGTTTTAAAAAAAATAAAGTATTAAACAAATATTTTCATATTTAACTGTGGAATAATGAGACGTATAACGGGGTCTTCTAAATTAAATTTAGAAAAATCTTTTTTTTCATTTAATGAAAAAGATATTTCTTAAGTATCTTGAAAAAAGTATAATAAAAAGTGTTTAAAAATGATATGATGAGCCTGATATTGCTTAATTAAATAGGAAAAATAGTTTTATATAATTAATTATTTATAAGAAATATTCTATTATAAGCTTAAAAATGAAAAGTGATTCTTACCCATCCATTTTTATCAATTAACCTATAAGCTTAAATAAACGATTTAATACAGTTTAATAATTTAAATATATTTCAAAACCGAAAAAAACAAAATAAGCACTGATTAAAATAAATAAGTGGCGTTTTTTTAAAAAAATATGTGTATTATTTATTGAATAATTGGTTTTATAAAATAAAAGGAGACTTATTACTTAAAAGCTACTATTTTAAAAGAAGCCTGTTTATATTTTGAATTTCATGGTCCCTTCAGTGAATTGATTTCACATCTATTATTGGGCCATTAATCTTATTATTTAAAATTTGAAATACTTAAGTTGTATTTTTTCTGTTTCTAGAGAAAAAATAATAATGAAGTAGATATAAAAATCAATAAATTTTTATTAGAATTTTTTCAATCCTATTGATAATAAATTTTAATTACTTCTTATAGAAAATTTAGGGGAATTTTTTAAAAAAATTGTGACATCTTGCCATTTTTTGGATCTAAATAAATAATTATGTAAGTCGAATACCCTAAATAATGGTAAATTATATAGTAAAAATTTAATTTTGATTTTTTTCAATAATGCTTTATGAACCACCTATTTCTTAATAACTCATGAAGTTCTTAAATTTTGATGTTTAAAAAAAACAAAAATAAAAATATTAAAACGTTTAATATATTGATTATATAACATATAGTTTTTTATTCATTTCAAAAATGGCTTTATTTGAATACTTATATCATTTTTGGTTAGTTTTATAAATACTATACCTGGAAATAATGAAATTAGGAGTGTATAGGTTATTTTATTGGTTCAGTAGTTTAAATATTTCTGTTAATTGTTAATTAATGGATGAGAAAAAAAACTTCCGCTTTTAAATCAAACAATGGATTTTTTTTATAAATTCTAAACAATACTATGCATTTAAATTAATTTTTTCATGGCTTAAATGGTAAATTTATTTATAAAAATCAATTTCATAGTCCCGTACAATAAAAAAAAAATTCATCCAATAAAATTTCTCAGTCAAATAAGATCAAATACACCTAAAGATCAAGTTAAGTCGGAATAAAATCCAGGTAAAACATTTAAGAATTGCTTTCACTAATTTATTTCTCATA
Organism: Smittium mucronatum; assembly: GCA_001953115.1. Lineage (NCBI taxonomy): Eukaryota > Fungi > Kickxellomycota > Harpellomycetes > Harpellales > Legeriomycetaceae > Smittium > Smittium mucronatum. Next base: position 17,425 of record LSSL01001505.1, read on the forward strand.
TTTATCCTTTTTTAAAAAAATTCAATATTTTTTTAATTAATTTTAATATTGAGCTTCCTTGATCAGTTCAGAATGATAACATTTTACTGGAAAACTTTATATATATAATATTAATTTACAGGTTGAAGAATATCAATAGTAATAATCTAGATTAATAAATAAAATACAGCAAAATTTAGATAAAATTTAGGATATATAATAAAGCTCGGATATATTGTATTTATTTCGGTTATTTTCATATAATCTTGCCGCTATTATAATAGATTTGATCTATTTATCACACAAAATAGATGATTTGATTTTAAATAAAATCAGAAAGCATTTTTTATACCTTTTAGCACGACCATGTTAAGTATTTCCACCTATTTACGGGAAAAAAATTCTTATTTCAAAATTAGCTATATAACTTTGCTATTTTTTTTATTTTAAACGATTATTATTAGATAAATCTCATAGATATAATCAAAAAAAAATTCAATAAAAAGAAAGGTTTGACAAGGGTATTTATATAAATAGAAAATTTGAATTTTAAAATCAATGAATTAACTGTTTAATTACAAATTTCATTTTTATTAATCATTTTTTTATTTGCATCAAATAAAAAAACGAATATTGGTAATTAGGGAATAGAATTAAAAAAAATTCAACACTAAAAGCTTTTTTTTAGTCGAAAATATAAATATAAAAATATTGATAGTAAAAATATTCGATATTTTCTAATTACCACTAAAAGTGGTGTAAATATATTTTAAATAGCGGAAGTTTTAGTGGAATATTTTAATTGTGTTTAAATTTGACTAAATTTATTAGCTACTTTAAATATATTAAATTAGATATTTTTCATGAATTTTTTTTTGATTTCAATCTATTATTTCGGCTATACACCTTTTGAACGCAAATCCAAATTTTTCAGATAGCTTAAAAATATTTTTTGTTTAATTTCAGCTATAAATGAATTTTTTCTAGAGTACTTCAATAAAAATTATTATTTTCAAATAAAAACTAAATGTTTAAAAAAAATACATATTAATCAATGTGATAAATTTATTTTAATTCATCAATATATAATTTTATTGCGGTACGATGTTACTATATCATGTAATAATTTTTATAATTTTTTTTTATTGGTAACTGTTCCTATCTATACTTGGATAAAACCTTTAATAACTATTTTTGGTTTACATTGCCAAGTACATAAACACTTTTAATGAAATATTTACAGTTTTTACGATATAAAACTCTAAAAGAAAACGAAAATTATGAAATTTTCAAATTAAATGGCGCAATAATGAGCATAAATTTGTTTTTTTTTAAAAAAAATACCTAAACTAACATTTGGCTATCTAATTTTACTAAAAATAATAGCATAAAAATAATATAAAAATATTGGCAAAATAAATAAATTAATTTTTACTAAATTTTTTAAATACTCGGATCCATTAATAGGAAATACCTCTTATATTATATTCCTCTTATTTAATAAAAAATTAATTCATACATACTTGTTTATTCTGACTTTATAAACCATCTGAATGCTTTATTAACCGATCAAATCATAACATTACCATATTAAACGCGTTATTTTTAAAATCCTAGTTGTATTAAAATGATGATAATGTCAGAAAATTATAATATATACTCAAATAACTCTCCTGTTTGGCATAAATTGAATCGAAAATTTAATATATTTATAATATTTCTTTTTTATTATGTTGGCCCTTAAAAAGAAAAAATATTAATTTTGATATTTCCGTAAAAAAATCAATTTAAAATAAGGAACTGGTTCTATAAATATATCTTCCTGTTAAATTTAAAGATAGGAAACCATATTTAACAATATTAATACTGCTTATTCGAATGATTTTTATCGCCTCTAATTTATTTTCATAGAAATTTTTTACTTTATTTATAAGTTACATTTCAAAAAAATTTATATATTTCTGACGATAAAAAGGAAATTTCAAAAGAAGTTTTAAATTAATTAGGAGGAAATAGGTAGTTATTGTTATGATATCGAGAAAAATTAATTAAATATTATATATTTTAAAATCAGTTATCCTAATTATATTTGTTTTATTAAACCCAGATTAACCAAGTATGAGTAAAAATAAAAATAAAATATCTGATGTAAAAATAAAAGTTTTATTTTATTTTTACTTGAGATATTCGAAAGAGTATATAACTCATTCTTTTATTGAAATTTTAGCCAACATAAATAAAGTGTTTGAAAAAAATTGGCCATAAGAATATAAAATCCCAATTAAAAATAAATAAATAAATAAAATCATTCAAATAAAAAACTCCCAAATATAAGAACGATTTTTCTTTATTCGATTTTAAGGTAATTTCTATTGATTTATGACTCGGTAAAATAATTTTCAAGATTTAGTTTCTATTTTAGAAAGCCCATGATTTATACGCTGGCATTTACAAGGAATTTTTCGTGAAAATCGGCATGTAAAAATCCCAGATGGTAAAGCTATAATAGTTATTGGGGTTAAATATAGATCTATATATGGATTTAATGCGGTTTTTTTAGTCTATTTGGTGAAATTGGGGTATTAATTTTGAAAGATAAAAATAATAATTCAGAAAATTCTCCAAAATATTTGTCTATCCAGAAATAGATAGATATACGCTGTAATAAAATTCGATGATATTTTAAATTTAACCCAGATCTTTTAAAAAAATATTGAGAATTTGGTATCATTAAGGATAGACTTTGAATAATTTTATGCGATAACTAATTTGTACTGATTGACTACCAGGATAAAAATAATGGCTTCTTAAGAATTTAGCTAATTAATAAATGATTTATATATTTTCTTAATTTAAAATAACCTCAATTTTTACCCATTGACAATATCCTCTTATGGTAATGATGGATTTTGACATTATAATTATTTTTTATTGTAATTTATAAATTATATCTACCATATTACGTATCGCCAAAAATATTATTTAATAAAATATTAGCTTTATAAAATTTGTGTAAATTTTCAGTCTAAAAATAATAATTTGATATTAATTATGATGAATCATTGAAACAAATATAACAGAGAAAAAAAAATCTGAAGGTATATCTTATTTTATTTTAATGATTATTTTTTAATCTTTAAATTATATTTTACAGAAAAAATAAATAAAAATAGGGTTAATTGATGATGAAATACAATTTCTCAAATAAATAGGATTAATTTTAAAACCAATTTACATTCACTATTGGAAATTATAATTTGATTGTAATATAAATAAAACTATAATATCTAATTATGATAACTATAGAGTCCCAAAAATGTTTAATAGATCGATTAATTGTACATAGAAAATCTATAAAAATATAGATATGATTATTAAAAAATAAGAAAAGATTTATTATATTCAAATTCTGTTGTTATTTTCCTCAAAAAAAATCAATTTCCCACTGTTCAAAAATAATTTTTTTCAACTGCATTACAAAAAAGAAAATGAATATACTTTTTTGGATTAATTTTTCGATTTTTGTGCCTTATAAATAATTATAGATTGAATTCAAGTTTTAATGGATTAATTTAACGAAATTTGATATTTTTTACTGAAAAAAACTTATTTTCATAAAAATGAGCATTATTTTTTTGTAATTTAAGTCAATTTTTGTGCTTCAGGTAAGGATAAAAATTTTAAAATACAAAAATAATAACTTTTAGTGTTGCGTAAAAAATTAAGAACTTTTTATACGCAAAACTTCTTAAAATGCTAAATTTATTTTAAAAATAGTAGTTTAAATCTCAAGAATATTAGTATGGAAAATGATAGTCAAAAGTTGCTCTTTTTCAAATATTAGACAGAAAAAAATATACTAATTCAATAATTTCATTTTGTCATTATGTATTCTATTATTCTTTTGGCCAAAAATTATATTCTAAACCCCCCCTCCCATTAATTTAAACATTAAAAACAGATAATCTAAAAAATTTCTTTTTTCTTTGCTATATAAAATACTATAAATATTTCTAAATTATTTTTTTTATATACAACCTCATTACTGATCTCTAGTTTTAATATCTCAAAATATTATTCATCAAAAATAATTTCAACTTCAATTCAATCCTGCCAAAATACACTTAATATTCCTGCTTTAAATCAGGCCTACTCTAAATCTTCGAAGTATTTTTTTTCCACATTATTAACATCCTTAATTATTACCCACTCTCTTTCCTCTAAAACTCAAATACTCTCTATTTCCATTTTTCCTACTATAATAAGCATTACTACTAGTCTCTATTACTCTAAAAAAAATCATATCCCTAATTTTTTATAATTTTTAGCACTCTTTCGCCAATCTGAAAACTTTAAATTAAATTTTAAGGATTGCCGGAATTTAAATAATATAATCTCCTAATATTATCGAATAGAAAACAGCTACACTAAAAATCTATAATAATTTATTCAGCTCTAACTTCAACCCTCCCGATCTAAAATGATAATTGATGTAAAATTTTATATCATGACACCTTCTAATTTAAAAAATCATCCTTTACTAGCTTCAAAAATATTTCAGCATATAACTGGCTTTTATCTTTCTGTCTCACTTTAATTTCAGACCTTTAAATTTAAATATAATTAGATCCTTACCCAATTAATAGCTATTAATTTTTAGTTCACATTAATAAAATAGTCTAATTTTTTTTGGCATTATTTTTTATGCAGATTTATTTTTTTAAAATCAATATTATTAAATTTTGATAGCTCACAAGAATTAATAATTAATTTTTTCGGAAAAAAAATGTAAACGTGTTTTTTTTCGATGTAAAATTTTGAAATAAAAAAATTTTAAATAAAAAAATCGGTCCTAAATCCCAAAATACAATTTTACATAATTGGAATAAAATTTAATGAACTATTTTTGATTATAGATAAATCCATATCTTTTTAGGAAAATTCATTATAACCTCCTGATTCTTTATATAAAAAATCGAAAAAATGTGTTTTATTTTGGGTAATTGAGGCATGGGAATTTTTTAGCTTAAGTATCTTTGATAAATTCTGGTATCCTACATTTTTTTTTATAAATTCACTTGGTTTTAGTTTTATTTTGAATTTAATTAGAATTTGGGTTTCTAAATAGAGAATTGTTACAGGGGTTTTTTTTTTAAGAATCTAAAATTCGTCTAATTATAATACATTTATTCTTTAATCTTTATTCTTTATATTTCGTGTAAAAATGGGGGACCTACGTCATTTAAAATTATCCCTGCACTCAAGAAAGATATAATATTTCGATTATTTTTAAAAAATCTTATGTTATTCATCTATTTACTTTATATCATAAACAGATATTTTATAATATATATATCCATTATTCAATGAAAATGTGAAAATTTTTGTCAGTAAAATGCTAAACTTAACCATATGTAGTTTTAATTGCTTTCTAGAGCAACTTAATTTTTTAAAAACTTTTAATAATACTCCTGTTTAAACTCTCAGATATTTCGCTAGTGCAGAATGAACTTCCTTTGTTCTAGATATTTTTTATTTCCATAATAAACATATTGGTAATATCATTTGCCTAATAAACTTTTTTTTAATTTTAATAAATTTCTCGTTAATTTTTTTGCTAATCCATTGTGGATTCATGCTCCTAAACTGAACTCCTTCATTTTTCTTTTATAAATTGAATCTTTTTGAGAATTTATCAATTTAGATCGCAAATCATGAATTTTTTCTTTTTATCGCTCTGTAATACTGTATTTTTTCATTTTATGTTTATTTTATTTTTTTGGTTAGTTTTTATATGCATGATATAATTTTACTTTCGGAGAAAAAACTTTTAAAGAGGTAATTATATCTATTTATTTATCAGTCATGATCATTTTTGATTATTTCAAATTTTTAAATACCCCTCTAAACCTTTTGGAATCCCTGTATAATACTCCTTAATTTCAAATTCCGTTAAGCAAAAATATGAGCAAAAAGAGTTTAAAGTTCTAAATATCCCAACAACTTATAAAGGGGACATACTTAAATTAACGTTTTTATAATTTATTACATTGGAAATATATTTTTGTTTTTTTGGAGAGCTAAATACTTTTTTCAAGTAAAAATAGATGGCAGGAAAAATCTCCATTTTTTTTAATTTTTGCCATGTAAACGCATCTTTTTCATTAAGGATTTCGAAAAGAGTTTTTATGGGTACCATACTATCCTAATTTTTTGTTTTATTTTTTATAGAGGCACATAAAGAGTATAATATCTTGAGTTTTAGATTTTGGAACACAAATATGGGTTGTGATCATTTATCGCTTCTTATTCTAATCATAAATTGTGTTTGTCATTTATGATGTTATAAATCTAGTTTTTTCCGTTGCTTTTGATAACTTTAACTATGAATAGGAATTAAGTTTTTTTGTTCCAGATACTCTTTTTTCTTTGAAATTTTTTATAGATGATATTCCTATAGTTTTAAGGCTATTAAAATAAAATATGATCCAGGTATTTATCGGATTTTTTATTTTTTATACAAGTTTATTTTTAAAACTGTTTCCTGAGACACATTATTAACTAATCTCCTATCTTTTATTCTATCTTCGTTGAATTCATTGTTGAAGCTTAAGAATATTATTAGTCTAAATTATTATTTTTTAATTTTTAATTTTCCAAAATGTCAAATTCAAATTTTTATAAATCCAGAAATAGTTTTATTTTGTAAATGAATATTTTTTCGATTATTTTTTAAATATTACTTTTAGAAAAAAAGTGACATAAATTTAGCAACTCCCATAATCTATTGATTGAAAATTTATATTAAACTATAAAAATATAACTCATATACATTCAAAACTTTTTTTAATTTAAGTTTCTCTAAAAATAGCTGATATTTATCAAAAACTGCGAGAAAATAAATCGACACTTCAAAAAAAAATCAATACTCACCAAAAAAATTTTTCTATCAAGTAAAAATTGTACTTTTTAAATATTGGAAGGATGATTATAATTTTTTTGGGGGGTGGGAGGGGTTAAATGTATAGGAAATAAAGTAACTTTACATATTTTTGAGGATAAAAGCACTTTTATTCGTCAAATAAGGTTTTATAATAAATTATAGGTATTTTAATTTTTCGATTTCGTTTTAGGCGACCTGAAGTAAAAAAATGCTAGGTTTTAAGTAAATTTAAAACTATTCACTTTTTTTTTGTTGGTGGATTAATTTTTTACAATTTGAAAATTCGAAGCTGCAAAAAAAAAGTTTTGATCATATATATTTAATTTTTTATATCTCTTAGTAATAGAATGATTTTTTAGCATAAAATATTTTGTTTAATCTCTAAAATTACGGTCAAAAAATAAATATTTATGAGGTCCGATTATGGAATTTAAAATTATCCAGTGGTTTTTACTTATCTGATATAAAACATCACATCTCTTTTTTTGAGATGAAAGAGTTTAGCATTAGATTTGATGAAATGTCACGATTTTTTATATTTTTATTTCCCATCTAATATTTAAAAAAAATTAGTTCTCTTTTGATATTCATATTATATTCAATACTAAATTTAATCCAAAAATGTGACTCCTTATTATAAAAAAAGGATGTTTTTTAAGGATATAAGACAATTCTATTACAGCGCTAGAGATTTAAAGAGAAAGTTATAAATATCAGGGCGGGGGGGGGGGGGAAAAAAAAAAA
>LSSL01001505.1:25626-36307 GCA_001953115.1 Smittium mucronatum
AAGGGGGGGGGGGGGGGGGGGTAAAAAAATAAATTCTCAAAAAAAATGTTAAATATGGGTAAAATTTACATGAGATAAGTTTATTTGAATTAATAAATAGGATTATTTTCAAAAAAAACCAAAAAACAATATTTTTTGTTAAATTTTTTACAATAAAATTCAGATAAAATTGATTAGATTAGAACTCAACCAAAATCTGGAAATTTTTATTACCCCTAACTTAAAACTTAATATATAATTTAAAATAATCAAGATTAATATCAAATCTCGAATTTTCGAATATAACTTTCTTTTTTTCCCAAAACTCCATAAAAATCGTTTCCCTTAATATTAACCTAAATTATGTCTGAGTCGAGAGAAACGATTAAAAATTTTATTTAAGATTTTTTTTTAAAAAAAATAATAATAGTTTTTACTTCATTAAGATACATTGGAGGTTATTTTAGAAAACGGAATACTTTTCCTTAAGCATAAATTTATTTTCTACTTAATCAAATTAAAAATTAAAATCCCAATAAATAAAAAAATTAAATACGATTTAAAAATTAATATATAAGCTGGAAATTTAATCTTATTTTTATAAAAGTGATTATTTTTAAATTTAAATATTTAGAATCTACCAGATAAATATATATATATGTGCAAATTAGTTTAAAAATAAGATTTTAAAAGATAAATATTCCGTCTTAAAACTAGTATTTAATACGTTACTTTATTTAATTTATGTTTAAATATTATAGTATAAAATATATTTAATTTTTTAACATTACTTCTATATTTTAATTGCGATTAATGATCTAAAACGATAATTAATTAAATTGTAAAAAATAGAAAAAGAATTTATTTTTATCAAATAAGCATAAAAAATAAAAATCATATTGTAGAAACTTTAAATCAATTTTTACTATTTTTTAACCCTTGATCATTTAATTGATATTTTAAGAGAATTTTAGTTCCAAATAATCAGCACGAGAAAAATATAACTGAAATAATACATCAATCCCAGTTTTTTTTTTAATAAAATCAAATAAATACTTATGAAAAAGAAAAAACATGTTAAGTTTTTAAACTAAAGATAAATTATAAATTGTCTGTTTAATTATAATATTAGAGTTTTAGATTTCAAAATAAACAAAAAAGAAAATGTATTTATTATAATTAAATTATTATAAATGCTATTTTAAAATATTTATTTATTATTTTTAATATAATTTAATTCGAAAATATCGTTATAATACTTATTCTTGGAAAATTATTTACAAATAAATTTAAACTGGACTTTGAAAATTTATTTCTGAAAATTTCATAGGTTTGAATTTTTTTTATTAAAAAAAAGTTATTATTTCTACTTCTATTTTTAATCTAAATCCAAAATAAATCATACGAGGTGATTCTATTCATTCTCATATTTTATATCCAAAGCAGTTAATTTTATTTTAATTCTTTAAAAAATATTTCAAATTAATCGATATTTGAAACACTAATATTAAATGAGGAGGATAAGAGATTTTTTATATATTTTTACAAAAAAAACTCGAGCATATTTCGAATTTGTAAAATTTTAACAAAATTTTGCACTGATTATTTTTCTAGAAATTTTCGATTTGGATTTTTACATGAGACTAGGTAAGTTTTAAATTTTAAGTGAGTATACCACATGGGAAGTAAATTTTTCATAATTTGAAATATTGAAAACCCCACATCGAATATCAGGATTTTTTTAACAAAAATTTTTCACGGTTTAATTTTTATTTAATCAAAGCCACTTTTTTCTTAAATCTCCTTTAATGTTTAATATTTTAATGTATTTAGATAATTATTATATGTTCATTCAATACTCGCAGCTGAAAATTATGTGCTCATTTTAATTTCAGCTTCTAAAATTTGGAAAAAATCGTTTAATTTTAGCCAAATCAAATTTTTCAATTTGGATTTACAATTTTTAATAATACTAAGCAATATATAAATTTTTTTAATCTTTGGATTTTTAAAAAAAAAAATTATCCCGGAGTTTCAGAGAATAATTTCATAGAAATAATTTATAAAAAAAATTATGGATAAGCTTTGTATGAATAATTCTATTATATTCTCCATATATAATCCCAAGTTTGAAGAATTATAACCTTATAGGATTAATACTAAATTCACCATCCAAGGAAATTTGAAGGTCATATTGTTTTAGCCTCTAAATAAAATCATCACTGAAACCTTTCTTCGATATTTAGGCTCAATATTTCGTGATCGGATTGGGATTTCGTATGGAGAAAGCTATCAACTTGATATTATTTATAGATTTTCCTTATTTCAGACTCTGTGGAGAGTCCAATAGTTAAGTCTCTAATCAAATACTTTTATTAGAAAATTTAAGAGCATATTTATAGTCATATTGATAAAAAAAGGTGCCTTATCTTCTCTGAAGAAATAAAAATTACTCTAAATCGCAGGTTTTAAGTTTTTTTTCAACTATTTTGTTGTATATTTGAACAATGTAAATCAAATTGGATTAATTTTACGGTTAAAATATAATTAATGGATGTGAAACTCATGTATACTGAAATAAACTAAGCCAAATTTAAAGTAATAGGGATTTCTAAACTCCTAAACCTTAAAAAAATTCCCAAAATTAGAGTTTATTTGACTATAATCCTAATAAAATATTTGATAAATTTTGAAGTTGATGTTTATATGCATATACGATGACATTTAAATTTTGGATTGTTCTTATCATATTTTGAAAATCAAATCTAATTAATTTTTCTCGGAGTTCATATATTTTTTTACATTTTCCTAATTCAAATTTTAAACTCGGAAAAATTAATAAACCAAATTTAAAAATTAGCTTTTATATCATTTTTTTGCTTTTTATGAAATGAAAAGGCTCTAAAAATAAATTATTTATAAATAAAATAGTAAAATCAATATTTAATAAGCTCTAATAACCTTTGAAATTTTTAAATTTTGATTTGGTATCAAATTTAAAACTAAACTTGACGTGTATTTATTTTTATTAACTATTAATTAAATTGAAAAATATAAAGGCAAGGTAATTTATTATAATTGCTATTTATTTATTAAAGTTGGATTTAAGCATTTCATTTAGTAAATATGAAATAAAATCTATAGAGGTTTCTTTTTTGCAGTTTATAGATTGTAAAGTTTTTTTTTGTTTTTTCCTAATAAAATGATAATGAATAAATTTAAAATAAAATCATAGAAAAAATACTAATTTAAATTCAATAAATAAAAATTATCTTTGATGAAACTAATCACAAAATAAAATAAAACTAATTTAGTTAAATTATTTTCTTAGGATTTATGATAATTATATGCTATTTATTTCATAAAAAACTTTATAATTAATGATTTATTTTTGGAATATATGCCCCGATTTGATAACAACTTAGTTTCAATAAACATTTTTACGGGATGGAGATCAAGAATAAAAACTCAAATACCCCTCCCCCACTACCTTTCCATTTATTGTTTGTTTAAATTATGCCATTTATATTTCATAACCAAATACGAAGCCCAAAAAGAGAGAGAAAATTACATATTTACACGTAGACGTACCTGTACACTACACTTACACTTACTATACGAACTTTTTTTAAAGTTTATAGACTTTTCTTCTAAAAAATACGAGTTTATTCTACCGTCTGAACTGATGACAACCCTCTTTTTGCAAACTAACTCACTAATGAAACGACCTTTATCTTAAAATAAAAATAAGTAAAAAGGAAAATAGTGTGTGTAAGAATACCAGAAATATTGAATAATTTTTTATCAATTAGCTTAGATTAACTGCTATGAATAAACTTCAATCGATTTTAAGGTTATACAGAATTAATTTACACTATATATAAACAAACATGGAATAATCAACTTTTAGTTGAGAAATTAGATAAAAATTTACTAGCCTCTCGATTTATCCTAATTCTTAGAGCTTGGGCACAACCTCGAAGAATTTTTCCAAAGGCTATCACCGCCTAATTTTAATGATGGTTGTAAACTTGAACACTTTTTCCTTGAATATGATACTGGGAGTTGATGCAACTCATAGATAAGAACATGTAAATATTTTAGGTTTTTATAAAAGTATCTTTAAAAACTATTCTCTTCACAATAATCATATCCTGTGATATTCTACCATTTATAATAAAATAAATAGAAATAACTATATTCAAATCAATATTTTTATCGCGGGGTATTATTTTAAGATAATTTAATTAAAAAATATACTAAAAAAATATAAATTAAGAAAAAGACGCATAGAAAAGACCATTATCCTAGCTAAATTAAGCTTCTCTGCTGGATTACCGGCTGCATACCTACGGGAAAAGGGTGCAATCTACCAACCGAAAGACACCCCCTCCAACCTGGTATTACTTCAAGTAGGCGTATGAATGAGGCCACGATAAGCCAAGAATTTAGCTCTTTGTCAACAAACAATAGTTCATTGGAGCCTTTGAGCTCCTAGTGTGAGACTACTTCTAACAGGATTAATAAAACTAGGCTCCTAACCAAACGCGGGTTTGATCGACATGGCTCTCCTACTAATAGCTGTTGGATGTTGAGATCTGTTTGACCGTCAAACTCTGGACTTGTTCACTAGTATATGTCTCAGCTGTGCATAACGATCCGCTCATCCTGGTTTGAGATGGTGCTCATCTGAAATATCGATAAACGGCCTCCACCACTATCTACCAAGAATAGTACAACGCCGTGTGAAGATTTAGTGCAGTTACTTGAAAAATATCACCACTTAGCCTCCTAGCTCACAGAAAGATATTTCACTAAAAAAGATATCATTCAAATTGAGACCAAGTATTTGCAACAAAACCGAAGTTTAAAAAAAATTTATAAAAAACAATAAATTTCTTCATTGGTAGTTGGAAATGGATGTTTTTTACTATACAACCAATGGAATATCATTTTGGATTATGACTCGAATGCGACTCCATAATAGGTGAAATATTTCAATAACAAACCAAATAATTAAATTAAAACAAATGGATATCTTTAATATGCTAGTCGCTTGAAAGAGTTGGATCAAATTTATTAGCGAAATAATCCTTTAGCCATTTGTTAATATTTTCTTTTACCTTCAGGTTACCATTCAAATATTCGCAATAGTCTAATAAGAGATTCGTCCACAGTTTCCCTTATTTTTTTAATCCTCGCCCGCTTTTTATATAAGATTGTAAAACCATGAATGTTGAGGATTCAAGCATCAATAAATGGCTAAGCCTCGGGAGAAATTCTGTCGAGTTAAAAATCGAACAGATCAACAAGCATCCAAAATTATCTGATCTACTGCATTGTAAAATCATTTCCGTTAATAATATATTGTATTGTCATCTTTCACCTATTTTTATTTTTATTTCCTTTCTAGCCTCATTCTCATCTGATTATTCCATACCGATTGTATCCGATTGGCAATTGTTTTCCAACATTAAATCTGTGCCTCTACCCGAATCTTTGTTTGATCAATACGATCGTAATGCCTTTATTAATCTCATTTACAATTCCATGCTTTAAAACTTACAATTCTATTTGATTTTTAGTATTGCAGTGCAGATGCTTTATGGGTCTTTTTCCCCAGATAGAAAGGGCATGGATAACCATTGATCACAGATTGTTTATTTGGAATTATCAAGATGGGTATAATTTCTTCTTTATTTCACCTTTATTCTCACGATTTTTATTCTATCTTGTTGTTTTTATTATTTATTTATACTTCACTTTTCTTGTCATCCATATTTTCAGAAATTTCTATACTTACGAAGAGCAGGATCAGACTATAATTTATGTTTCCATGGTTAAACCTAAGAAGGGTATCCATTATTTAGGTCCTAACTTTACTGAAAAACATAAAATTAATGATTTTGATTTCATGAAAATTTAGGAATATTTTCAGAAAAAGTTTCATACGTATTGGTTGTTGCTACAACTTTTGAGATAATACTTCTAGGCGTTGGAATTGAGAATAGCTCTGGAAAAAAAAATGGTGATCTGACCCTATATTCCACCAATCTAAAAGTTCCTACCGATAATATAATTATATCTGCTATTTCGGGGACTGAAAACGGAAGAATATTTTTTTCTGGAAGCGATGGTCACATATACGAGCTTATTTACCAAGTAATTTGTACAATTTTGTATATTAATCAATCTTATCCCTTTTTACATTATTTTTTTGGGGATCTTCATCTCTTTCACTAGAACTCCGATGGATGGGTTACTAAAAGATGCAGAATTGTTTGTCTAACCTCATCCTTGGTTTCTTACTTCGTTCCAACCTTCCTTTCCTTCAGCAAAGACGGTACTATGTCTTATATAGCATATGTTTTTGGGATTATTTTTATCTTTGTTCATCTTTGTTCTATCTTTAGATCAAGTCCTATCTTTATCTGTTGATAACGAGCGTGGGATACTATACACCCTGTCAAAAAAATCTACTATAGAGGTATTTATCTTTATTTTCAAATTACTTCAAAAAAAAATCCTTTTTTTATTTTTTTATAGGTTATATCATTGGGGTCGGATCTCTCTAAATTCGAAAGGATTATTCAACACAAAAATATCTACTCTGAGGCCTTCATTATGAGTCCAATTTTCGATAACTTGGGAAAAGAAAATTTTGAAATAGTATCCATAAATATAATTAGCAAATCGGAATCTACAAATATTCATTTAGTGGCAATAACCAATTCGGGTATCATCTCATATCCTTGTTAATTTAAATTTATTGACTAACCATTTTGTTAAAATTAGGAACCAGATTGTATTTTTCAACTTTCAAGCGCATGAACAGAATTTACGAAAACCCCAATAGTACTCCTGAGACTCTAGAATTAGTTCACGTCAGAAAAGCCAACATTAATAACAATGAGAATTTAACGATTCATACTGGATTGTATTTTGATTACGCCACTCTTCTCGCAAATGTTAAAGATGATGACTGTGACGAAATATTATGTAGTAACATTGATAATTCTGCAATTCAGCAATCAATGTTTAGAGTAATCACTTCACTTTTTTTTCTATCTTTTTTTAAACTCTTTTTTTATCCTTTTTACAAAATAACTTTAAATTTTCAATCCCTTTAGCACGGTAAATCAAATCTGACTGAATGTAGCTCTGTTGTAAAAATTGAGGGGAAAACATGGGCTATTAGCCCAATAGGTGAAAGAAAAGCTGAATATGATTACGATTTATGTACCATTGACTACTCTTCTCGTTCAAAAATAGCACTGTTGACTAATACGGGTATTAACTACATTTAATTTACATTCAAACCAGTCTTTCCATTATACCTTTAATAATTTCTCTTTTTTAGGAATTAACATACTGGCTAAACAGAGTCCATTAGATATGATTCTATGGTTGGTTAGCAAAGGACCGATAATTGATATAGAAGCTAATTTAATAATTGAAGGTTATGGAAGATCTGAGATGTGCTCTATGTGTTTAACTATTTTGAGTTCAGATGATACTACCCAGAGATCTCTTAGTGTCAATGCAATAAAAAATTGTACTACTCTTTTTTTCGAATATGGAGGTGTCCCTTATATCAGAGCTAATGTTGCCATGGCTTCGCAATTGGTTGGAAAATCATCAGAACCTCAAATAGTTTTCAGTGGTAGGCATGATGGATTATATCTATTCATTTCCAGAATTTTGATTGGAATATGGGAAACCCCTGTGTTGAAGTTAGTTAATCTTAAGGAAAACCAAACATACTTAACTTTTTCTCATTCCCCTGAATCACTTCTTACAATACAATCTCGATTAATAAGATTGCAAACATTTATCAACAGGTAAAGTGTTAAATATTTCTTTTTTTGATAAACTTATCGATTGTTGAATATTTCACATTCTATTTATTTTAGAAATCAACGCTTTATTCCTCAATCGGCTCAAGATTCCTTTTCCATTGGTTCCGAAAGCCTTATAAGCGACAGCTTTAATATGGTAATGGGAAAAAATAACGAAGCCTGTTGGAAATTAGAGGCCGACTCGCTATTTGGTGCTTACTCTCTTATTCAACAGGTTATTGAAACCATTTCATTCTTGAAAATCATTATGGGAATCAATGTTAATTTAATGGCTTCTGAAGTTGATAATTCTATAAAATCCGAACTTTGTAAAGCCTCTTTTAGCGATATTTCTACATCCCAACACATCAGGAAGATTTGCCGTGATTTGGTGATCTCCGTTGTTGGGAGTAGAATCTCTCATTCAGAGTCAGTAAGTGACTTTTCTTTGTCATCAAAATATAAATTTTATGCCTACCTATCATTTTTTTTTGATTTAAAGTATCTTAAACTAAGTTTATATTTTCATTTAAAGGTTGAAAGTATCTCTGAGGCTTTGGGCAGTAAATGTGGATCCTTTTTCAATGGAAAAGATATCAAACTGTATAGAGCTTTTGAATATCTTCGCATAGCTCAGAAACTTTTTGATTCAAATTCTGACTTCGATCAACAGCAATCTCTGTTACAGGAATGTTTAGAAATGTTTACAGAGTCCGGAATTCTCATTGGTGAAAAAAAATTAAAACAATGCGTATCGGTATTTATGAGCTTCAATTGGAGCGTAGGTGCTCTTATGCTTTGTTTGGGGTGTGCAAAGAACTCAGATCCAAACGATTTGGCGTTTGATTATTATAACAACACCATACTACTGGATTCGGGAATTCAAAAACAAGGTTTAAAACTTGAAGACTCTGCAAAAAGTCTGTATGAATGGAGGTTGTTTTGTTATAAGCTAGCTTTATTATTAATAAAACCCGAAAATGGTGAAATTAATAACAAGCTTTTCCAAGTAGCTTTGAATTTCAATGATATTCTCTTTCATATAAATCTATATGATTATTTACTTTCTTCAAAGGCCGAATCCATATTATCTCAAGTTCAAACGCCGTTTTTAATTGACTATCTAAAATCTAATCCTGTTAGCCTAGAAAAGTATGATTTATTGTGGCGCCATTACGCCTATTTTTCTAACTTTAGTCAAGCCTCAATCATCCTACATGAATTGGCTTTAGGGACCGTTTTTAAGGAAATAACTCTAACTAAAAGAATGGAATATCTCTCTTTAGCGATTAGCAATGCTAAAAGCTCCTTACATTATGAGAAAGACAAACTTCCTGTATCTTTTTTGAACCAAATGACAGACCAGTTAAAGGTTTTTTTCAAAAGAATTGACTATTATATATTTATTACTAAATTTTTGATTTTTGGAAAATCTTTCATCATTCCACTTAGACTGCCCAAATACAAATGGAAATTGTCATTGTCCTGAGTTCCAGACCTGATCAAGATGCGTCTCTTAATTTGCTAAATAGTAGATTATTTAATGTTACCGAGCTTTACGATCAGTTTGCGCAACCATTAAATCTTTACGAGCAGATACTACTCTTGTATCGTTTATCTAATTTTACTGATAGGGTTCAAATTTTCGCAATTTGGAATCATTTAATCTATAAAACTTTTTTGGGCAAGATCTCTGAAGACTCCCAATTTGATTATTCGAATGATAATCTGATCGCCGTTAGCTCCAAAATTTCATCCTTAGGATCAAGGCTGCATCCATCTGATTCTGCATTCCCATTGGATCTCGTTTCTGGGATTCTAATTATTTTGACTCTCAAGGTTCAGAATCCTACAAATTCGGATGAAGAGGATCTTAAATTTGCTACAAATTCCGGATTTGTCACTCAGGTTTTGCTAGATAGCAACGTACAATGTGTGGTGATAAATGATATAATTTGTTCATACTTGAATTTCTTATTGAGTGGATCTGGCAAAGATATAATCTCTCCTAAAGATTTCAAATCTAGTGATTCTGATTTACTGTTAAACTCTCCACTTGAAATCTTGAAATCCTGCATAATCTTGTCATTGGGTGCATCTAGTTCTGAAGATCGACCTCTTGATGATAATTGTCTAAAATTCTACTCTCGCAAAAATATAGTTTCTGTATTGTTAATGGAGCTCTTGTATCTTTATCGCAAGTGGATCAGTTTCTCAAGCTCCGAGATGATATATACTGAAGGGGACCCATCTTTTTATGAAGACAATGCCTTTCCCGCAATTTCGGTGACTAGTGCTTTGTCAAAATATGTTCTAATGACAAATGGATTTATAAACGGTCAAGTGACTGTTCAAATACAACAGCTTCAAAATGAAATACATTCACTTTATTAGCTATAATGGAGGAAATTCATAATAATTTGAATTTATTCTGTAATCTTAAACATATTTAATAGCTTTCAATAACTTTACTGATCAATACAAAAACGCCGATTTTTAATGGATTCGGATTTTTGATTTTCTTTTAAATTCTAAATCGACTATAGCTAATCATATTTATTAGATGTGGATTCAACTAATCTTTTTTATTTATGTGGTTTTATATTTCAGAAGAATTCTTTTTATAATATTATTACAGGGTTTTTCATTCCAATAGACCCTTTTTTTCATTTCAATAGACACTTTTTTCCATTCCAATAGACCCTTTTTTCCATTCCAACAGACCCTTTTTTTCATTCCAATAGACTCTTTTTTTCATTTGAATAGACCCTTTTTTTCATTCCAATAGACCCTTTTTTTAGATTTGCGGGGTTATTTTTTTGATTAAAATAAAAAAAACGTTATCATTGGACTTAATAATTATT